>JBCJKH010057456.1:0-25866 GCA_039877255.1 Loriculus beryllinus | reverse complement strand
GGCCCCTGGGGCTGCTCATGGACTATGTGCCTTAAAGGCTTTGCTGCTGGTCCCTGTAAGGAGATCCTGGAGAGGCTTGTTTGGCTGTTTCCTGTGCTCCAGGAGCAATCCCATGGGAGGGCAAAGGGTGAATCCTGCATCGTCGTGTGCAAGTAACTACAGCCGTTGGAACGGGAGAGGAGCTTCATCTCCAATGGGGATGTGGGCGCTTCTCTGGCCTCCCCTTGCTGCCAACCTCAGAGGGCTCCAGGAGGGCTCAGGGATGTGGGGAATGCCTTGTTACGGAAATCTGCAATCCCTTGATTTCATTTTCCCAGCTCTGAAGCCGGAGATTTGGACGTGGCCTTTTCCTACTGGCTGAAGCCTTCTGCCCGGGTGCTGGTGCCATGATGTGTGTGGCACATCCTTCTGGCTCCATTGCCTTCATTGGAGGATTTGATGCATCCCACTGTTTAAAAATAAATAGCTGGTTATTTTGAGCCAGGGAGGCAAACAAATCACCAGGCCAGGGATTTCTTCAATCATCCTGCATGTGCACAGGGGGGGAATGAATAAAGTACCTGCCATCCCCAGCAGCTATTTGTTAAAGCCAACGATAATGATGGGCAAAATCGAGTTCCTGCTTCTGATGGGTTTGCTCATGCTCCTGTGCTCCTGCTCCCTCTCCAAGGCATCGCTGTTCCCACAGTGGGAAAGGAGATGCTGAGCTGTAATCCAGGTTGCAGCTTTCCCAGCTTTGGGAAGAGCAGCCCGGGGCTCTCCAACCTCTCTGGGGTTGTGCTCTGAGAACTGGGTTCTTTTAGGTGTTTTGGGATCCATGAGAGGTCTGGATCATCCATAGATTTGCTTCCCTGTGGTTGTTCCCATTTCTTGATGAGTTTGGGCCTTTGGAGGCTTTTCAGGGCTTTTCAGAAGTTGTGCCCAGTGCAAACTGCTGCATGTGGTGGAGGCTGTGTTGGAGAAAGGATGCTGGGAGCAGGCTCCATCCTCTGCTTTCCTGCAGAGCAGGGGAACGTTGTTTTTCCAGGTCATTCCTGAACTTTCTCATCTATGAAATGGGCACATCCAGAGCCATCCTTCATCAAGTACCCAGCACTCAGTTGATGGTGAATCCATGAGGTTTTCGTATGACACCCATGAACTTGAGAAGACCAAGACTTCCTTACTCAAAGGAGCAGCCAATATTACCTGGCTCCTTTGGGCTATCAGCTGCTGTGTTTGCCCTCCAAAGGCTGACCAAAACCCATTTGGCTTCTGACATTGAGAAGGAAGCACCACATCATGGGAGCATCCAGAGTGCTGGATGTAGGAAGGCTGAAGGACCATCCTTGCCTCTGGGTTGTGTTACTGTAGAGCAAACTCCGTGGGCACTCAATGACATCCAAAATCCTCCTCCTGCAGCCTCTGGGTCTCCCTGAAACATTCCTCATGGACAACTCATCTCAGGAATATTTCATACCAAAGGTGGTAACAGTGCAGGATCTCACGTCATGAGAGGTGGAGGTTTTGTCCAGCTGGGAAACAGGGCAGCTTGTTTGCTGCTGTAGTGCTGTGTGTGTTTTGCATTGCCTCGGTGGAATATTAACTATGTAAGCAGGAGGTTAAATGGGTGTGAGTGTAAAGAGCCAGCCCCAAATACACTCGGTGGAGGCCAGAGAGGAAGCTGAGCAGGTTGAACACTTGCATCCTGCTCCTCCAGTGGACAGAGGTCTCCTGAGACGTGATTTGAGAAGAAAAACCTGGTTTGGGTAGCGTCCATCTTTACCTTTGTCCACAGGAGCCCCTTTGGCATCGGGGGTGCTGAAAGCAGTGTTTGCTGCTCCCTGTTCTGGGGGATTTTTGTGCTGAATCTTCTCCTCCCCCACAAAATCCCCTCCTTCGGGCTGCTTTCATGTTCAAAGCAAGAGGAACGCAGCTCCTCCTGCTAAGGAACCTTTGCTGGTTGCCCCAGCTCGTGGGTGGGTGTGAAGAGCAGATCTGGATTTAGCTCACTGCTGGTGAGGCTTTGGGAAAAAGGTGGGGAAAGTCCCCACTGAGTTTACTGTTGCCATAAGAGATGCAGCTCCGTGGCTGTGGAATGTGGCTGGAAGGTGGTTAAGAGGGAGCCCTTGCGCTGAAGTGAGCTCCATGGTGATGGATGGAGCCACCAGCCCACTTACTGAATGCTCACGGGTCCCATCGTGGCACCAGTGAGTGTTTAAACCAGGAGCAGATCTGCATTCACAGCATTTAAGTGGAGTGCAAGTTGTATTTCTAAGCTGTTGGTGCTGAGCTCCTGGGAGCCCATGGATAGATGGACCCATGGTCAGTGGTGTGTTGCTATGATGAGGCAGCAGCTTCATCTTTCCAACTGGATTCATTTTGGGCTCCATATTCCCCTGTACCGGTCTCTGTGCACCCTCTTTGCAAGCAGAGCAATCCATGGTGTTTTCAGTGAGAAGCCATCAGGCTGCAGGGATGGCAAAGGAACTAAAATGTCACTGCCTTTGGAGGAACAGAGGTGATCTCGTTCACGCTGCAAGCAATGGGTTGAATCCCAAGTCCTGTCTTTAGGCTCTGGATGTCCGTGTTCATCTCAGGGTGGTAAGGCTGAGGTTGGCCTATGCCTAGGGGTGGGTTGTGTTGGGGCTCCAACTGCTCCCATCCCAACATGTGGGACCTCACTGGGAATGCTTTAGCTGACGTTGTGTGGCAGCCTGGGCCTTCCCTGGCACAGAAAGGACAAATGAAATAACCATGCTTGATGGCTTAAACATTTGTTTTTTAAATGAGCAGCAGGTTTTTGATATCAAAGACGTGGCTCTGCCGTGGGGAGCACTGCAGCGAGCTGGGTTTTATTTCCTGGTGTGACTTCTCCAGAGTGATGCCTGATTTAAAAACCAAATGCAAAATGCAGGCCAAGTTTGAGGTTTAATCCTGTAAAAGATGTGGCTGGGAAGAAACTGCACTGCTTGGAGCCGTGGGGCCCTGGTTGGATGTGTGATGGGACAGGCCTCAAAGTGCCTTGCAGATGCTGGGAGAAAAGGGTCTAGAAACAGCTCACAGGGTTTTCCATAAGCCTTGGGTGACATGGTCTAGGGTGGGGCGTCCCTGCCCGTGGCAGGGGTTGCTACCAGATCAGCTTAAGGTCCTTTCCAACTCATCCCATCCTGTGATTCTCTGTGGCACAGCGGGTGACCCTGCACCGAGCTCTTCCTCAGCTGTGCCTCTGGTTTTGTTTTCACTCTTTGGTCTCTGTCCTGTTTGGATGGCAGAGACACAGCTCCGGCGGGAGGTTACAGTTTGGTCGGCGTTACAGGAGAAGGGGTTTTTAGATGCTGCTCTCATAGTAACCAAGATTGCTAAATAGCATCTCTGGGAAGGCAAAATGCAGCCACAGAGACACTAATGCTTCAGATTGACCTTGCTTGAAGCATGTGGGGAGTTTGCTGTTTCCACAGGCTTGCTATCAGCATCCTAAAATAGCATCTCTTCAAAAAGTACCACCAGTAAGTGAGCAAGGATGCCTGTGTGTGTACCTGCAGGACTGTTGTCCCCGCTGGGGCTTTCCAGGTGTGGTGGCATTGCAGATTGACCTGTGCTCCTGCACTTTTAGACACAGATAAATAGAGCTCCCACAACCCTGCTGCTTCCTGTGTCATCTCCCTGGGTTGTAGCAAAGCTCCTGGCAGCAGCTTGGGGACCAGCCTGGCTTGGGGAAGCGCATGGGAGGCTGCAGGGCTGCTGCTGCTCCCATTCCTCTGCATGGACCCAAGGCCACATCCTTCACGGAGTTAATGAATGGATGCATCCAGCCCAAGCTCAGTTGCAGGGTTCTATCCACAGCCCAGGCAGAGAAGGGGCTGAGGGAGGCAGATGCTGCTCTGGTTCTACCCCTTCCTAAAGGCGGCCAGCGATGGGGTTTGTTGTTGTTGTTTTTATGAATTAAAGGTTTAATAAATGGAATTAAATACTGTGAAACTTAAGGTAATTAAATGGGGAAGCAGAAGGGGAAAAAAAAAAAAGGGTAAAGCTTCCTCTCCTGGAAACTAATAGGCTCCATGCCTCCTTATCGTAATGATTTTCATAATTCAGCTGAATGCAGAGGTAATGGATGTGATGAACCTTTCTGGAGCTAACTTTAGCTTTAATGGGCCTCTTGCTGGGGAGCGGGCTGGGGGCAGGTCCAATCAATGCGCTTAGAGAAGGAGGTAAGAGCAAGAGAGGCTGACATCACTGGCCCAACGGGGTTTGGGAAGCCTGAAAAGTTGCTGTGTGTCCGTGCGGAGCGCTCCCTCCTTCCCACCTGGAATTAACCTCGGAAATCGTTTGGAGAGGCCACGTGGTTTCCTCCGACCTGGCGCTGCCAACGGCTTCTGCCTCTGTGCAGAACCTCTGACCCTCCCTGGGACGAGGGAGCCGCAAAGCCAGGATCATCTGTGTTAATCTGGTCTCATTGAGGCGGGATCAGTGAAACCACCTCGCAGATTCACTGTATTATGGAGCAGATTGAGGGACTTAGAGAGCAAATTTAATAAATATCATTTTGATATTACTTGGTGGAAAAAAAAACCCTATATCCGCTGAGCAGCTGATGTTGGAGCAACCTGGGAAGGGTAGTTAGTAGGGACATGGTGTGTTTGGATTGCTGGGGGAGATGGAATGGGGGAGATGCTGAATACCAATGTGGGGATGGGAGGAAAGGATGTGCCTTGGGGCTGCCCTGGATAAGAGCTGGGTCACAGCAGCATGTGCAAAAGCAAGTAGGGCTGAGTGTGCTTGGAAAGAGGGGAGAAGAGGGGCGTTTGACAAGTGGAGGTGCTGGAGCTGACCCTGGACCTGAAGCAGCTTTGCTGCCTGTGGTGCAGAGCCAGACTGTCCCCTGTATATAGACCCAGGGCCAAGCCTCCGCAGGCGCTCCGGGCAGTGCAGTGGGTGGCATTAGGGGTGCTGGCAAAGCTGGGGTTGGTTTTGGAGCAGGCTGTTTGCAGTCAGCCGCTGCCACATTGCTTTGCGCCAGAGAGGTGGCCACATCCAGAGAGCCTCTGTTTGCACATGGAGTCATTTGCCTGACTACGAGCCAAAGCCTTCTTGATGGGGCCCATGGAAAGCTCCAGCCACAGGGCAAGAAGGGAAAGTGATTGCAATGGCAAACCCCAACTCCTTTGTTCTGGTTGTGTTAAGTGAGGTTTTGGCTGTGCCGAGGTGTGGGGATGGGTGCTTGCTGCCTGCTGCCTCTCATGGGAATTGTGCCTGGACCCTGCACCTTCCTGAAGGGCTCCAGCAAAGCAGCACCCATCCTGCGCCTGCGCTGAGGTCCGCAGCGGAAGGTGCAGCCAAGAGGCAGCTGAAGGGGCTGGTTTGTCTTTGTCCCCAGCAGGACCCCCTGCCTGCTGGAAAAACACTTGGGTTAGGAGAAATGTGTGACCTCTTGCTAACCCCCTTCCCCTCTCGCTCTGCAAGATGTTAAAGCAAGGAAAAACCCCCACGCTGGGGCCGGTCCAAGGAGGGCGAGAGCCGGGGACCATAGCATTAAAATGCTAAAAATGAGCGTGCTGAAAACAGACACAATTGGGTATTTAAAGCTCTGAATGAAAAGAGTGTGTGTTAGCCCAGGAGCCTGTCTCCCAGAGCCCCTGGAAAATATGTGGTCAAGGCCGCAGCAGTAACGTTTTGTTCCTGGTTTGTAAAGTAGCTGTGAAATCCTGGGGGGGGGGACACGGACCCCATGTCCCGCCAGGCCGGGGAGGACACCCGAGGGGTGGCTTTGCCAGTCTCTTGATGGATGTTGGGTAGCGGCTTGTGCATGCTCTGAGCCTCCTATCCCAAAGCGGATCCCCTTGGCACCAGGGACCTCTCTGCTGCAGACTGGGTGGGATTTGCACCCTCTTGCCGTGGAGGTGTGGGATGCATGGATGCAGTGGTGTGACCCACAGCAGCAGCTGCTTCAGACCAGCCACACGTTTACTGTTGGGAGAATCACTGCTAAGTCACTCAGGGCTGTTGCATCATTTGTTTGCAGCTTCTTAAAACCTGGGTAGCTTGAGCCGCTGGAGGACCTCTCATCGCCCAGGGCTGGGCCAGATGTGAGGTTATCCGATGGTTTGTGGTGTTCCTTTATGTGGATCTCTGCAGCCACACTCCCATCTCGTCCCTCGGTAGAGGCTGTGACCTGGCTGCAGTGTGCCATGTGGGAGGGTGAAGGTGCACGTACCCGGGCCTCCCTTGTGTGCTTGTGCAGAGGCATCCGTGTGGGTGCAAAATGCCCCTAAAATGTCTCCTAGGGCAAGTATTAACTGCCAGGCTGGGCTTAGCTCCAGCAGGCAGGAACAGATGAATCAGACACTTAATGGTCAAATCAAACCTCTCAAAGTATTAAACCCGACCCAGCTCCACCGGGCTCCGTTCTGCCATCCGGGGAGCCCCAGCCAGAAGGGATTTGCAATCAAACTGGGCTTTTTCGGGGGGCCTCATCCCCTCCTATCTCTTGGCTGGCAGCTCCTGGGAGGGGAAGCTCTCCCCCCCCCGCCTCCCGCGGTCTCGGATGTCAGGTTGGCAAGAAAAATCCCATCTGTTTTCAATCTGGATCCTCGCTTCCATCCATGCAGCGTTCTCCTCCTCCTCCTCCTCCTCCTCCCCGCATTCCCCAGCCCCCAGCACTGGCGTGCGGCCTCGAGGACGCTGCGATGGGCTTTCTCCTGCTCGGATTTGGGTAAATTTGGGTGATTTCATCTAAAAATGGACGTGGCTCCCTTTGCCCCCCTCTTCTCGCAGGCACATGGGGCCTGCCAAGAGCTGCTCAGCGCTCAGCCCCGCTACGGGCGCTGGCTCAGAAAATTCCCCAATGACCGCGGATTTCAACCCCGAGCAAAAAAACAACCGAAAAAAAAAGGCAAAATATCTGTGTGGGAATTCGAAAAAAACCAGGCAAAATGAAGAGGGGAGAGCTGGGAGGGAATTTTTGGTGTGATTTTTTTGTTGTTGGGGTTTTGGTGCGTTCCTCCTCCTTGGGTTCACAAAAGACAAGCACAGAGCGTTTTGTGCCTGCTCTGAAATCCTGTATAGGCTCGATGCAAAGATGGACACAGGGCGATGGTGATACCCTGATCTGTCTGAATAAACCCTTTTGTCGCACATCACCACCGGCCTCTCTTGCTGCGTTTATTTAAGCTGTGAAGTCCTCAGGCTAGGAATTACCTTCTCGCTTTACAGATGGCTGCAAGAGCATTGCACATCTGTGGAACTCCGGGAGGAACGAATGAAGGAGGTTGTGCCTTTTTGTCGTCGGGTTTCGTTGTTTGCCAAGCATTTGGAGGTGTGAGCTTGTCTGATGGCAGAGCCAGGCTCAAAGGGCCAACCAAGCAAGCCCGGCTCGGGGAGACCCAGAATGACCGGGCCGGGGTGACCCCAGGCCCGGGCCCCAAGCGGGTACCCCAAAGGCTCAGCTCCGAGGGGGGCACTGGGTGGAGGAACCCCGGGGACCCGAACGGGCCCGGCGCCCCCCGCCCCGGGCCTCCCGCCCCGCTCCGCCATGGGCCCTGGGCCCCGCGGCCCGGCCCCGCCCCGGCTCCGCCTCCCTCCGCCCGGGCCGCTGCGGGCTCCTCGGCGGGGTCTCGGCGCCCGTGGGCCCGGAGGCTCCGCGGGCCGCCGGTAAGAGTGAGAAGCCGGTGCCGTCCCGGTAAGTGCCCGCCCCGCGGCCCGACACCTCCCTTCGCCCCCGGGGCGCCCGTCACCTCAGCCCCGTCCCTTCCCGCGGCGACACTCGAGGTAACCGGTTTGACTGAAAATCGGTTCTTTTTCACCCGTTCTCAAGCCCGGGGTCCCCTCTCCCTTCCCCCGCGGGAGCATCCCGCATCCCCCGGCTCGGCTCCCCCTCAGCGTTCGGACACCGGTTTCTATGGAGCTCTTCACGGCCGGGCTCCACCTGCGGGCCTTGGGGCGGGTGGGCAGCGCTGGTGCGGTTGTGGGGGCCCCCCTGCTGCTCCCCTTTCCCTCACCGGAGCCGAGCAAGAGGCAAAGTGTGGAAGCCGCGTCCAGCACCCCCGGTTGGTGCTTTGGGAGCGCTCCCCCTCCTTGCACAGGGCCGGTTCTCCAGCCCGTTTCTCCCCATTAACCCTTTTACTGCGTGGTTCCGATGTTTTCTGCTCTGGAAACGCC
This sequence comes from Loriculus beryllinus, assembly GCA_039877255.1. Taxonomy (NCBI): domain Eukaryota; kingdom Metazoa; phylum Chordata; class Aves; order Psittaciformes; family Psittacidae; genus Loriculus; species Loriculus beryllinus. The sequence continues at coordinate 17,730 of JBCJKH010057456.1, read as the reverse complement.
TTTAGGGAGTAAAAGGCAGGCCCAGGTCCGCGGCAGTCTCCTCCTGCACGATGCTCTCAGTAGGTCGGGGCTGGACACAGGCTTTGAGTAACGGGCAGTATTCAGTCACTGTATAAACATCGCACAACTTCTGTGTTCGGTCCCCGGCATTCAAATACAGCTCTCTTCCTCGGTTTTACATAGGTTGATAGCTCGCCATTATTGCTGCTCGGAGATGAATATTTGCCTAAAATCTATGATTTTAGGAACATAAGAGGGGAAAAAATTGCTCCATTTGGTTACAGGAGCCTTGTAGCTGGAACTTTCCTGAGAAATGGCTTTATTTTATCCCTTTATGGTTTCCTTCTCACTCTGGCAAAGGCAAGCTAATTTTATGTTGCAGGTAACTTTCACGTCAGGGCTCCAGGTTTGAATGCGCAGCGGTGGGTCTGACTTGAGGCAGCGGAAGGAACACTTTAAATCTCAATTTATATTGTTCGTTGGGGTAGAACTTCCCTGCAGTTAAGGGGAAAAAAATGTAGAGATTAAGCTGATCATTGCTGTATATGAAAAGCATTTTCAAGCATTATGGTTTCTCTCTTAAAAAGGATTCTTTAGCTTGTGCTTTGTGTGGCTGCGTCTTTCCTTGCGGCACTTGGTGGAGGAGAAATCCCAAACCCAAGCACGCTGGGATTGGGGCACACAGGAACATCTGCTGGAAAGAGGCTTTCTGAGAGTCACAGACCACCTGCACGGAGCTGGTTTGCTTCTCTCATCACTGGCTCGGTGTTTGGGTGCATGCCTGTAATCCTCTGCTGGCTGCAGAGGTGCTGCTCAGCCCCGTGCTTTACAAGGCTGATATTTATTTACAGACTTGGCTTTTCTTTTCTTTCCCACAAAAAAAGGAGCAAGTGAAAAACGTGCATTGGAGCTAATTGAGCCGTTTTCAGCATTTCTTCCTGATTTGTGATTTCTGGAACATAACAAGTGTCTGCAGTTGATTGGTGCCTTTCAAGCCTTGCTTCTTGTGGAGGAGTGTTTTGGGCTGTGGGCTTGAAGATGGTGACTAAGGCTGGCTGGGGTGGGAGGTGGGATTGAGCAGGAGGAGGGGTCTGAACAGGAGGCAGCAGCTCAGGCCTGGAGTGAAAACCATGATGCTCACCATCCTTTCATGTTACTGCCCCAGGAACAAGGAGAAGGGAAGGTATCGGCGTCTTCTGTCCTCCTGGGATGATACAACTCATGCCATTGATCCCCTGGTGCAGAAAGAGGAGCGTCAGCTGTAGGAGAAGTGAGGACTTGTTCCACATCTTTGTGCCAGTAGAAGAGAAGGAGTGGGGGAGCACTGGGGCTCCTGCTCTCTGCTCTGGCTGCTCTGCAACCTCCTCCTGCAGCCCAGAGGCAAAGCAGGGATTATTTCAAAGGCATTGAAAGCAGAGAAGGCCCAATTAAGCTTTTGACTTGGAAGAGATGTGTATCAGTGTTTGGAGAGGTGGAGGTACCAAAAGAAACTGAAGGTTCAGTGTGCAGACAGAGTGAATTTAGTGTGAGGTACCAAATTCCTGCAGAGGTGACAGTTGCAGCGGGTATATGAGGAAACCCCTCATTACCCTGCAGAGCTGGAAGAGCAGGATATGGTGTTTTATTGTGTTTCTTAACCTTGATCACAGCAAGTTTCAAACACCCTCTTTACCCTCACTGGTGAATCTGGCCTCTGGGTACAGATTCTTGTACGAGGAAGCTCTTTCACTAGATTAGGCAAAGCTATTTCACTAGATTTAATCTAATGCAGGAGCCTGCCAGGAAAACAGCCTTGGGGAAGTGGCAATCTGCTGGCTTCCTTGTCTGTAAAGTGGGAATAGCAATGCACAACCCCTTTCTGGAAGTCTTTTAGGGTCGACCTGTGGAAAGCACTGGAGTGCCATGGGTTGAATTGCTCAGCCAAGAAGAGCCAGACAGGCTTTGCCCAGACTCCTGCTGCAGGTCACAGCAGTGCCAGGAATAGACCCGGGATCTCTGGTTCCTGCTCCAGGTCCCTGTCTGCTGTGTGTGGGCGCAGGCCAGGAAGGAGCAGCAGCGCTGGTGTCACCCATGTGTAAAGGGTAAAACTGAGGTTGCACAAGCCTGTCCTTGGTGCTTTTCTGGGGGCTGCCCCGTGGTGCCAAGTGGAGGAGTGATAAGTTGTCTGACACTGGTCTGCAAGGAGCTGGGTTGAAGCCACTTACTCATTTCCTGCTGGGTTCTGCACAGTCCTTGTGTAAAACAATTTTGTAGATGCTGCTCACCTGGATTAACCAGATGAAAGGCTCTCAATCCCATTCCCACTCCCCCCCAAGCCATCCTCTGCCCTGTTTGAAGAGGTTTTGAACCCCAGGTAGGCTTTATTCCCATGCAAGGCTTTGCTGCAGAGGTGGCAGCGTGTCCTGTGGCACCGGGGGAGTGTAATCCTGTTACATATGTATTTGTTTCATGCTGTGTTTGCGGGTGTGAAGAATGAACTGGTGAAATCAGGGACTGTGGAAGGTGTGAGGCACTGTATGTGTTCAGATGCTGGCGGTGGGAAAACATCTGTTAGAAGCTGGCTTTGAAGGAGTAGCTGCCCTTCCAGGGCTATTTTGGAGGAATAATAACTGTTGCGGTCGGTGAAACCTTCTGAATCAGGAGGCACCTGGGAGCTGTGGACGTGCAGGGGCTGATGGAGGGATGGAGATCTGTCCAACCGAGCACTGCAACACCTTTATTTCGCTGAAGCATCTTGTGTCCTTTCTGAAGTGACTGACTGCTGCCTTAATCTTGCGTGAGCTCTGGGTGCTTGGGCAGGTTTGAGTTCTCAAAGGCGCTGCTGAGCCCTTTCTGTCTGTTTCTGGGTTGTTTCATGGGTTTGGAAGGGTGTGTTTCAGTTTCTCCATGTCCTGATTAATGCTCTCATGAGCGTTTAGTGTGTTGCAGAGATTATTTGTTAGAACCAGTGTGGAGGTAGGTTTGGTTGGGGTGGGGAAGCACGGTGGGGCTTGGTTTCAGCATCAGCTCCCAAGTTCAGGATGACTTACCTGCTAATTCCAGCTTGCTCTCTATTGTGGCAGGAAGTGGTGCCTCAGAGCGGAGGGAATTGAGGCCAGCCCCCTGTTTATGGCAATTCTTAAGTAGTTCATTTGGGCTTAATGCCTCTTTTTACACTTGATTTTCTATTACAAACGGATTTTCTGATAATGGCACCTGTGCCATCAGATGGGATCATTATAATAATAGCAGCAAGTATTGTTATGGAATTGGTATGTGGAATTTATGTAGGATCGTTACAATGACAGAAGTAATACCATAAATAAAATGATGCTGTAGCAGCAGCACTAAACCTGGCTGTAATAGGGAAAATGACAGTTCACATTTCCAGCACCTCGAGCCTTGGTAGGGTTTGTGCTGCAGGTCCCTGCCTGTGGAGAAGGTGGGAATGAGGGTGCCAGGGGCTGTCCCCACAGGGAATATAGGGGTCATCCTACCAACCAGGGAAATCATCAGCTGGAGCCCACCAGGAGGTTGCTGCAGGTAATTTGGGCTATTGCAGGGTGCTGGGTTTTGCTCTTGGGCTTTTCCATTAGTTCTTTTCCAGGATGGGTTTCTGTGTGCACAGCCCCATCCCTCCTGCACGCTATGGGGACACTCTGTGCCTGCCAGCACGTTGCTTCTCTGCGGGAAAGCTTGGAATTGCATTTGTGGGTTAAGGAAGGCAGTTGAGATTGTGAACTGCCCGGTGGAGCTTGACAGAGGAGGCTGATGTAAGTAGCATCCCCTAATACTGGAACCAAACGCAACTAAACCCCCACAAATCAAAGGAAAAGGGAAGAAAGGGTAAAAAAATCAGTGCATTTGAAAAGTTACTGAGGATATGGAGTGGGGATTATCCCTCCCTTCCACTTTTCATTCTATGAACAAATCCCTGGAGATGGGTGTGTTGCCTTGAAGGCCAGTCTTGTGGTCGGGTTTAGCAAACACAGATAATCCAGATGGCTAATCTGGAGCGTGGTTTGGCGAGCAAAATCCTTCTGGCAGGCGGCGGGGAGGATGCCGGGAAGAGGTTTGCAACAGTCCTATTTAAACAAAGTCGTTGCTAATGCTGCTGCAGCAGCGTGTGGACGGAGCACAGATGTCTTGCTTGGGGTTTGATTATTTATGGTTTTTTAAATCCCTTTTCTTTTCCATCAGTGACCCCTGGTTTAAATCCCTGATCCAAGAGGGGGAATTGTAACCCTTCGGCGGGCACAGACGCAGGCTGTAGCCCCTCTCTGGTGCGCTGGTCCCAGGGTGTGCAGCAGCAGCAGCAGGATGAAGGATGCTCGGCTTTGCAGGCCGGTTGTTGTGCTTTTGAACTCTCTTTTTGCCCAGGGGCCCCATTGGACGGGGGTGATGGGGTGATTGCTGTTTGATGCTTGGTGCTGCCTTTGTCGGTGGACATCTGGTGCCAGGATTGCTGCTGTCGGGCTGGGGGTGGGCTGCAGGGCCAGGGAATGTGATGGATTAGTGTGCTTGGAGGGCAGGGGGAGGGGATGGATAGGGTTTCAGCTCTTGCTGCAGGTAGAGAGTGAATTTAGGAATCTGGGGCACTTTCCTGCAGGCTACAGATGCAGGAGGTTTCAAAGAGGCGGAAGAGTTGGGAAGAAAATCGGTTTTCTTTGCAGTTTTGCCCCCCAAAATGACATGTGTTTGTTCTGGTAGGCAGCACAAGGGAAATGTGTGTGCATGGGAGCAGGGGATGTGTGCCAGTGAATCCCCCAGCTTTGTAACCCCTGGGGAATCCTGGTTGCTTGTGCCTGGCCTCAGGGTCACTTGGTTCATTCCCTGCTGCTTCCTATGGATTCAATAACCTCTTTCTCTCCCCAGAGATCAGCTTAAATTAAAACTTCATCCTTTACTTAAGGAAGCGAACGGCAGCTTTGCTCCATGCTCTGTTAGAGGATCTGGGTAGTTTGCCTGTCTCTGTCCATCTGTCTATTCCCTGGTTACCAAATGGGCTGCACTGGGAATCAGCAGCTTTTGAGCTGCTGGAAGAGGGGAATGTGGGATGTCTTTTGTCCTTCATCTCCTTCAGTAAAGGAGTAGGAAGGAAACTAGTTCAGCCTGGAGAAGAGAAAACTCAGGGAAGATCTTGCAGTACATAAAGGGAACCTACAAGAAATTGGGAGAGGGGCTTTTGAAAAGGACTCGTAGTGATGGGACATGGGGAAATGGTTTCAAACTGACAGAAGGGAGATTGAGATGAGCTCTCAGCCAGTGTCCACGTGTGTGTGGAAATACTGTCCCTTGTTCTGCAGGAGCAGGAGGGTTTGCATAGCAGCGAGAGCCACCAGGAACTGGCTAAAATGGGGACCTCGAGGAACAGCCACAGTGAAATCCAATCTCCAACCAGCGCCGTGTCTGAGCATCAGCTCCACGTGTAAATACTGCCTGGGACATTTAATGTCACTGGCTTTGCCTCAGGGAACACGGCTGCAGGGAGGGTGGCTCTCCGTGCTTGTGCTGTAGAATAAGCCCTCACTGGTGATGTTTCTCCCCCTTTCCAGCAGAAATCAAGGAAATTGGAAGTGGAGAGGAGCAGAAAGTTCACGTGTAATGCAGGAAACTTTGAGACTGACATGCAGGAACTACTACAAAGCATGAAAGAGACCTGAGGGTTGTTGGAGGGTTTGGACCAGGGCATCTTTAGTCTTCCTTTTTGTTGCTGTAGCCATACTGTCAAGGCTATTGAACTGCCTTTTGTATGTTGATTTCTTCTCTGTGTTGAACAAAGTGGTGGCCAAGGGCCATTGCAGTGCAGCGTGTCTTGTGTCCGTGGGCTTTCTGAAGTCAGAAAGTCTTAAAACACTGGTCCAAGAAAAGGAAAATGAAAAATAGGAATAAAGTTAAAACCAGCATCCTGAAAGTGTGTTTTACTTGAACTTTAGAGGGAAAGGCAGAACATTTGGGAGAGGGAGAGAGGAGACAAGAACTTGCTGTGATGAAAGTATGTGCAGGGGATTGGGCAGCTGTGTGCCCATTCTCTGTACTGCAGTATCTGATGGGTTCTGTTCTCCTTGGAGTGCTCGCATGCCATCCATGCCTTATACCTAGTGCATGGAGTATGTGTGGAGGAGTGAAAACTTGCTTGTTTGCCTCTGTTTCTCCAGTGTTAATGGGTTTGATGTCTTGGATGCTGTAGGACACCGTAGGCAAGCGCTTCTCCACCAGACTCATCCAGGTCCTCTGCCAAGCAGTGGTGGCTTGGAGCTAGGAAAAAACATCACTCAGACAGGTAATTCCTTTGCAGCATCTGCCTTGGGGTGCTGCTGGCCTGGATGAATCACCATTGCCTCCAGCCTGACGTGGTTGATGGTTCCAGTGCTGCCTTCCCGGAGGAGAAGGAACTGGAGTCAGTTACCACCAGGAGTCCATTTCTCTTGCCAAAGGTGGAGCATCACACGAAGCACTGAGTGCTCCTTGCAGAGTGCCCCCGGTTCCTTGCAGCAAGGCTCACTCTATGCCATGAAACACTTCACTTGACAGCACGTTCCAGAGCAATATCCTGAAATGAATGATGGGCCCGTGCTGTGCTTTATGTGCTGCCCTGAGAGGTGGGAATGTGTAAATCACAGCGTCCCAATGATTTAGCCCCAGGTACAGTTGTGATTCAAAATGAATTTCTATCCCTGCTTCTCCCTTGTGCCAGTGCTGGAGTAACTGCATGCGAGAAACCAGGGGAAAATTGCTCCAGCCCATGTGCTGGAGAGGTTGTGTGGGGCTGGGATGGGAGAAGGATGTCCCCAGCATCCACGGTCGTGTAGATTTGATGATGATCCCTCCCTGTCTCTGGGCAGCTTGTCCAAATCCGTGTCTGTCCCTGAGCGGGGGGCCATGGGGCACACAGTTCCCATTAGGCTTAATAGGGAAGATGAGTGGCATGTTAAAAGTGGCTTTAGGCTTTATGCAAAGTCAGTGATGCTTAAGACAGCTGGTGGATTTTAGGGTTTTCAGCAAATTTCATGGACACAAAATGCCTTTGGAAAAGTATCTCGCGTCCTGTGTGAAATCTCTAGGTGGAGATTAAGGTGATGGGAGTTAGGGGTGGCCCACGTGCTTTACCGCTTGTCCCTTTGGAGAGTTGATTGTCTTTTCATTTTGAGGGAAAAAAGCATGGCAAAAGCATGAGGAGGACCCGGTTTCCTTTGTGGCAAGGAACGAACATTAGTATTAAAACATTTGGGGATATTTTCAACACTAGTTTTGCTTCTTGGCTGGTGCCCTGGTTTAGATCTCCTGGGATAGCTTTAGAAATCAAGTCTGGACAAATACATAGAGAAGATTTGCTCTGGTGAGACCCCGCGTGCAGCAACTGTGTGCAGTTTTGGTGTCCCCAACGTAACAGCAATGTGGAGCTGTTGGAGCAAGTCCGGAGGAAGCCCCAGGGATGATCAGCTTAAGGTCCCTTCCAACCCAAACCATTCTGTGTAAGATGAAGGTGGGCTCCACTGTGCTGCTTTGCTCATGGTTTATAGAGCTCTGCTGGTTCCTCACTGCGCTTCTGGTGCTGCCCCATGCCCAGGGGTTGGTGTTCCTCAGAATATAAAGGTCAGAGGGGCTGGAGGTAGGATGAACCCCAGAGCCTCAATCACTGTTTGAGGCTCCTATAGACATCCTCCTATAGACAAGGCACAGGTGCTTTCTTCCTAGGGGATTCTTGTATCTGCCTGGATTAATGTCACTGTTTTAAACTCTAGAAATGAAAACATTCTGTCATTTCTAGAGACAAACATGCATTTGCTGCTCTTTGCCTGTTACAGAGCCTGGGTTTGTGGCTAGCCAAATAAAATCCTCGGTTCGAAGTGTTTCAGCAATGTGTTAAAGTTTATGGAGCATTTAAGAAACTTTTTTAGTGTGCAGTAGTTTATAGTGCCAGCAAACAGCCAAGTGTCACATCAAAGTTGTGGTCTTTTCTCCCTTAATGGCGCCACATTTACTGCTTCTTCAGTTTATCTTGGGTGGCTTTTTTGTGCACCACTCAGCACGGCTTTTTTCTCCCTTTCCTCCCAGCTTAAAACCCTCTAAAAGGCAGATTCTGGATGCTGAGTTAGGGCCCACAGCTCGAGCATAGTGCTTGGGTTTATTTTTATCTGTAAAGAAGAAAACCCAAAGGCAAATAATGGCTTCAGTGGGGTTCTCCCTGTGCAGTTCCCCGCTGGGCTGGGAGAGCAGAGCACTGAGATGAAATCTGTTCTCATTGATGGCAAGGTGAGGTTTGCCATCAGCTCCTACAGACCTCTAATGATTTTTCTTTTAATGCAGGAGCTGAGCTTGGTCACAGAAAGGGATGGTCTCTGCAGCTGAGATTAGCAGATACGGTCGAGCCAGAGCATCAGCGAGGCTGCAAGTCTGGTGCCTTTTGCCCAGGTATTTAGGATTTGCTGCTCTATCAGACTGGAAGAGGATGAGCTTTGGGGGAAGTCTGCAAGGACTCTCCTGTGCTCCAGTGCTTGGGATTGCAGTCATGTAGGAGGGGAACATGGAGGGAATATAGAGGGAGTTAAAACCTTCTTAAGCAACTGCTTCCATCTGGAATGTCTTCTTGGGCTGTCATTCCTCCTAAATTTGAGCTAAATAGGTATAAAAACTCAATAACGATCTGGATATTGCATCATAAACTGTCTTATTTACTTTATTGTGGGTTTAATTATGGTAATGCCTGTACATAGAATTATGTCCACACACAGGATCTGCTCAGTAGGAAAGGGTTTATCTAATGCTATAACTAATGAAACGTGAGCTGTACCAAGGGCTCCCTGCAGCATCCTTCGTCATATCCCAGCTGAAAGTGAGTCCTCCTCCGTGTGAACTACACCTGGGTTATTGGGGTCCAGGCATTAGGAAGGGGTTGGGCTGTGTGCCATGGTGTGTGGCTTCCATCACACAGCCTGTGTTTCAGTCTTAGTTTGCTTTGGAAATTGCCTGTGGAATGGAAGACGGCATGAAATGTCTTATTAATGTTGATGGGATCTGTCGCCGGCAGTAACCAGTGAATTGGTAGATGAGAGGCATGTAAACAAATCTGAAACCAAAATGTTCTGACTGTGTCTTATTAAACCCAAGCCAATATGCAGCGATGGAATTGGAGGAAATTCCATTTTGAGTTTCGAAAGACAAACCTCCAGCACGTTCCTGCCATGATTTATCTAATTGCCCAATCGCTTTGATGGCTTGATGGAATTACAGCTCTGCATTACGGGCTGGATAATCAATCAAAATAAACTGTGTTTACCCCTCTGCTGCAGTGTGTGTATGAAACAGATACGTTAGAGTGTGAATTATTCTGTAACGCTGCTCTTCGCGCTGAGTTTCGGGTGTGATTCCAGGATCTGATATCTGCGAGAACCTGACCTCACCTTGGAGGCTGCAAAATCCTGCTGCCTTAAACAGGGGCTGTAGGAACTTGCTCTTTCTTTGGGGCATGTAGGAACATTTCTGCCTAAATATGCAGTGGGCTTGTTTGTGTAACTATCATAGAAAATAAAACCACAGCAAGGAGGCAAAAGGTGCCAACGCCTGAGTTCTTTGCAAGGGCTGCGGACGGCTTCTAGGCTGAAATCCTGCTTTTCTAGGCAAGCTTGGAGTTGGTTGTGTCTGATACTGAACAGGCTGTTCCCCACCTCATTTGCTGCACAAGCTATTGGAGTCTTAGTCTGTGGCTTTGGAAGAATTTCTTACCCTGTTTCCCAAAGGTGCTGTTATGGGATGTGGAAACCCCTTTTTTGAGGGGTTACTGGAGTTAAAACCAGTCTTGTAGTGAGCGATAGTTGGGATAACATACAAGTGGTTAATATCTGTATTGGAATAGATGACTTCTGCAGGAGATGATCCTCCTTCAGTGGGCCTTTGGCTATTTCCTACCCCCATTTTTAGTCCATTACCTGGAGGCAGAGCTTTTTTAGGGAGGTCCTGGAGCACCGCGTTTGCTTCAGTGGCTTCCATGGTGTCGCAGACCAGGGCTGAGTGTACTCAGCATCCTTCTGGTACCCCTCCTCTGCCTGCAAAACCTGCTGGATTCTTGGGTTTCAGATGAAAGGGAGATAAAATGGTGGGCCTCAGGAAGAGCTGCAGGCACCGTGCTTGACGCTCGCCCCTCTCTTGCTCCTTGCTGCACCGTCTCCATCTGGGGTTTATTTTTGGGTCTCTCTCCTGTGTCTCTCCCCATCGCTTCTCCCCGAAGAATCCCTCCTCGTCTCCCTCCTCGCCTCGCAGTAAGGGGATCACAGCTGCTGAGTAAATGTTAAGATAATAGTGTTATTACGGAGTAATTATACTGCAAGTTATTGAATTAAAAGTGATGAGATTGCCTGTAATGCTGAATGGGGAGAGGAGGGAGAGGCTGGGTGGGAGAGCACAGAGCAGGGGAGGTGGAGAGTAGAGGGAACCTAATAAATTTCCTCTTGTCGAGAGAGCCCCTGTGCTGGGACTGGGACTGAGAATGAATGAAAGGGAATCTCAGAGAGCTAATAAATAAACCATTTCCCCGAGAATAGAGGGTATAATTAGAAACTGTGGCCCTGTGGTTTTGTGTCTGCCCTGGGGTGGAATCTGCTCAGCGCTGTGCTGTGGCGATAAACCAGGGAGACAATGCGGGGATGATGTCGCGCAGTTGTTAACTTTTGAGGAGGGAGATGCTTTGTTCCTCTCTTTTTCCAGGAAAAAAAAAATAATGCTAATAAATAATTGAAGCTTTATGTTGCAAAACTTCAATAAGTGCCTACCCCGGAGCCTCTCCATCAGTAACTTGGGCTGATTTTGCATTTCTCTGTGTGTTTTCTTGGGGGGAGGGTGGTTTTCACTTTAGGCCTTAGAAGACTTTATTCTGTTTTTCATTTTGGTGTTGTTTTTTTTTTTTTTCCCCTGAAGATGGCCAAATAAAACTGTTTATTTTTCATCTTCCTGAGATTTATCTCCAAACTGAACATCTCTCGTTCCTCTCCTGCTATAGCATTGGTATTGCTGTGATTTTCAGGGTGGTACCCGTTCCTCTTGGCTTTTATTTTGTCTTCCTTGTCTGCCCAGGAAGATCCCAGCGTCTCAGCTGTTGTGTATTGGCCATGGGGCCCCCCAGCTTGCAATATAAACAGCTAAAACTTGACCCAAAAGGAGGTTAATAGCGTGTTAAACTTTGGTTTGCTTTTGAGCCTCCATCCCCCTGTTATGCCACAGGGATTCTCTAAGAGCTTGGACAAACTGCTGCTTCCTCTGTCTTCATCTTTGGGATGTGGATAAGTACAGCAATGGCAGATGCACAGTATCTGAAGGGCGTACAAGGATGCTGGAGAGAGACTCTTCATCAGGAACGGTAGTGATAGGACAAGGGGTGGTGAGGTTAAACTTGAACAGGGGATGTTCAGGTTAGATATAAAGAAGAAGAGAGCTGCTCCTTTGGTTTGTGATAATCGGTGGATCTTTAAGGAGAGGAGACAACAACTGACAGTGAAAGTCTGGGGGAGGAGAGAGCATTTTGCTGCTCTTCTGGCTCAGAGGATCTTGGGTGGCTTTGGATGAAGAGGGGGATGATGCACTCGTGTCTGAATAGGAAGGGTCCCCCCACACAGGGGTTTGTGAGGATAAAGTAATTACTCCTGAGAAGGGCTCTGATAGGTGCTAGAGAGATGAGGAGTGTTTACCTTCCTTTACAACCAAAAAACCCTAATGAAATACACAACAGGGGTATTAACAATGAAACCATTTTGAGGATTATTAAGCTCTTATAAAAGAATGGCAGAAAATCTGCCTGGCATTATGTTCTTTGCCACTAGATATTTAAATTAATGCCTTCCCTATAGCAGCCTCTTCAGAAATCTTGAGGCACTTAAACATCTTCAGTGAATTAGATACTTGGTGTTATTAAATAGCTCTTCAGCACTCTTTAGTCATGTAGCACGGGGGGAAACTGAGGCAGAATGATTTGGCCAGTGGGAAGGGTGAAGTGGGGATCTGATTCATGTGGGATCCCATGGTGTATAATGACAAATGTCCATGTCCAGGAGCGCTTCCCACTGCCTGGGGATGCTGGAGCACATTGCTTTCCTGTTCCCCATCTCATCCTGCCTTTGTAGAGCAGAGCCATGTTGTGGGCACCAAGAAAATCCTCATGATTTTTGCCTTTTGCCTCATTGATGCCGTTGCAGCATTTACAGCCCTGCTCATGCGCATTGCAGGGAAGCCCATAAACTTGATGTAATGTTATTTACTTGGAAAAGGCAATGTGTAAAGATGTGCCTGGGGGCTGTTGTCACCAGATCCATGGGATTTAGTTCCTATGTATTTACAGCTTGTGCTCATGTGTATGTGGTCCCTCTTTCCTGTCATCATCTGAAACAGGATTGTCCCTTGGCTTTGCTGTCACTTGCAGCATCAGCTGTGCAGGTCCTGGGGCTGCAGTCTCACACAGGTTGATGTCTTTATGTATGTGTGTATTCCCTGAGGATGGAGGGCAGGATCTGTAGGCATTACACCAACCTTGCTCTGGAAATTGGTTTCAGGAGGGGAGAGAAGGGCAGCCTCCAATCCTGGGCTTCACAGCCTCAAATCCTGTGCTTCACAAACCTCCTTCTTCCTTCCCCTTTTCAGGCTTAGTTTTCTGTTGGAGGTGAACAAAGGACAGAAAATAGGATGTCCAGGGCAACCTGGTCCTTCAGATCAGACAGCAGATGCTTTCTGCCTGCAGTTACCCCTGCCCAGAGCTGTCTGTGCTGCTATAGGAGCTAGAATTACAACTGCTTGCTTCCGGCAGAGAGGATGGGGGTATCGACCGAGCAGTGCCGGGGCAGGGTACTATGGCAGCTCTCTTCCAAAGAGTCTCCAGCTGCACTGGGTTGCTGTTAACATGGAGCAGACCCTCCTGCACCATCAGCATTGTGTGTAAAATTCTCAGCTTTAGATATGGGTTAATCATTTTTCAAGATTTGCTGGCTTTGATGGTGTAGAAATGGTTTGGTTCACAATGGGATGACTGATTTTAAGGAGTGATTTCTCCCTGATCTCTGCAATCTGCATGTGATGGGGTTTGGAACTTTTCTTGCTTTGCTTGTTCTTATGAGCACTGAGTGTATTCAGTCAATATCTGGAAATGCTCATAGCAAAACAAGGTTGTGGCATCCAGCAAAGGGCTCTGATGCTTTAAATGTCTTCAAGCGCCAAAGTGTGGTGTATGCTCAAGATCCCTACTGGCTTTCACTCATGATGATACCGCCCAAAAGAGAGGCTCAGCGCTTCTCTATGCCGGATATCATTGATGGAAGACAACCTCTGCCTTGAAGGGCAGCAGCCACTCCTGGATCTCCAGCATCAATGTGCAGCCCCTCATCCATTGAACACACCTTGCAATAGACCCCAGCACAGCCACAGTCCTGGGCAGGCATCTGAAACAGTGGCTGTGGTAGCTGGTGACCCAGGGATGCTTTCTTCAAGGAGCAGTTTAGAGAAGGGCCCTGAGCCGCTGGAGCCCTTGGGTACATGGAGGAACATGCTGTAGATACTCTGGAAAGAACAAAATCAAATAGGAGGGCAGGTAGTGGAGCTCTTTGAAAATGCTTCAAAGGGACCCTGTCAATGCAAAGCTCCTGTTTATGGGGTTTTTTTTCTTCCTCCTCCTTTCTTTTGTTGATACAATCTTGGAAGTGGGAGGTTTTACAGAAGTGCCCATGTTTTCAGGCTGCTGCTTCAGATACCTTTTACCCCATGTAAACCCAGTGGAAGAAGCCGAAATGAAACTCACAGAAAACAAACACGGAAAAAGCCTCATCAGACCCCTCCTCTCATCACTTCAGAACCTGACAATCACTTTTCTTCTCAAGGGAAGTACCTCCAGACTCATCAGGGTCCTGCCTCCAGGAGCTTCAGTTCTTCTGATGGACCCCTCCAGTCCCTGATGGGGAAGGATTACTTTGGTGTATTCAAAGGCATCTAAACGAACCCTAAAGTCAATGAAAGAAGAGCATCCTTCAGCCTCCCCTGTGCTGGAGGAACTTCCAAACCTTCACTCCCCGTTTTGGACCCCATCTCCAAGGATGGTGATGAGGAATGCAGTGCTCTCCGGAGGGCTGCCAGCACTTCAGGCAGTACAAGGGAGGTTTCAGAAGGTTTTCTGCCGCTGGTTTCAGCTGCAGCAGCAGCACTAGGGTGCTGGGAGGGATGTACAGACCTGGCACACAAAGCCAAGGTGAACTGAGGGGACTGTTTACTGAAGTGAGGCCAGAGGCTCTGAGGATGCTGCTTTCTTCTCCTTCAGGATGCTGACTGCTTCCTCAGAGGCTGTGGATGGGCTGAGCAAACTCAAGAGAAGGTTCTATCAGTGCAGCCTTACATTTTCCTGTGAAGGCAAAACTTGTGGGGTCCCTTGGCTTTCCTCTCCTGGGAACCCGGGATGTACTTTGGCTTCTGAGCAGTGCTCTAACCAGCTCGTGCTGAAACCATGCCAGAGTTCGCAGGGAGCAGGTTTCTTGAAGCAAGTGTTTGTGGTGGAGCTTTGCATTGGGTTGGCTGAACTGTTTGCAAAGGTGGATGTGAATGGGGAGAGGGGATGGCAGAGCTTTCCTCCCTGCCTGTGGGCTCCGTGCTGGCAGGATAGGCCGTGTGGCACACGCAGGCAGGGAGCAAGAGCAGGCGATGAAGGGCGTAATTACAGGGGAGGATGTGGAAACCAGTGCGCTGAAGGCAGCTTGGTTTGCCCAAGGACACGGGGTGATGGAGCTGGGCTTGGAGCTCGGCAGCTCTGTTTCGTGCCACGTCCAGGCCGGTGCTTCTGCTGGGAAGTGGTTTTGGGATAGATTGCCAGCACCTTTCCCGTGATGTTTCTGGCTGTTGAAAAGGGCCGGGAGGACTTGGGCTCGGGTGACTGCTCCCTGGAAGCTATGGAAAGTAGCGCTTGCAGTCCTGTGTAGACTTGTTTGCTGATGAGTTAAAAGGTTGTTTTGACCCTTTGGGATATTTAAAAGAGCCCTCATCATCTTTCACCTTCCTTCTCCCAGTTGGAGGAGAGGCCAAGCCAGGAGCTTTGTATTCGGCAGCAGGAGGGTAATTACAACAAGCCCGGACCAGCAGAGCCCCCCCAGGGCTGTTTCAGAGCTGGTTTTCACTTCTCTGTTTCTTTCCGCTCCCGGTTATTGCTCCTTTACTCCTCCACCTCCCCATACACGTGCGGACCCTGCTCCTTCCCCAGAGCCCTGCTGGCACTGGGCCCATCCATGCAGGAAGCAGATGAAGCCAATGGGAGCTGGAAGGGAGCAGCAGCCATCGGGGCTCTGCCACCAGGAGACCCTCGGCTGGCGCAGAGGAGCGGCTGGATGGGACCCACCACAGCTGCTCTGGCTGGGGGAGCCAGGCCCGGCTCCCAGCTCCTGTGTCTGTGTCTGTGCAGGACCAGCGGGCACATGGAGCTGTGCACATGGAGCTGTGCACATGGAGCATGGAGCTGTGCACATGGAGCTGTGTGTATGGAGCTGTATGCATGGAGTATGGAGCTGTGTGTATGGAGCTGTGCACATGGAGCTGTGTGTATGGAGCGGTATGCATGGAGTGTGGAGCTGTGTGTATGGAGCTGTGCACATGGAGCTGTGTGTATGGAGCTGTATGCATGGAGTGTGGAGCTGTGTGTATGGAGCTGTGCACATGGAGCATGGAGCTGTGTGTATGGAGCTGTATGCATGGAGTATGGAGCTGTGTGTATGGAGCTGTGTGTATGGAGCTGTGTGTATGGAGCTGTGCACATGGAGCATGGAGCTGTGTGTATGGAGCTGTGCACATGGAGCATGGAGCTGTGTGTATGGAGCTGTATGCATGGAGTATGGAGTTGTGTGTATGGAACTGTGCGCATGGGAAGTGGCTCCTGGCTCCCACAGGGATGGCCACGCTGCTTTGCTCCTGGGTGCTGTGCTTCATGAGCAGGGAGGGTCAGTGGTTGCCTCTTGGTAAGTGCCTAACTCCAGTGTAGGCTGCAGTGCCTCAGCACCTGGCAGCATCTCGGGCTGGCCCTTGGGATCACAAGGGCAGGGAAGGTCCGGGGAGCATAGGGCATGTCCCTGTCTTCCTGCTCTGAGCAGATGTGGGTCTGGTTGTACCCAGTGCCGGGCACCCTGCACCCGCTACAGTGCTGCTTGCTTTTCGGGGTAAGGGAGCACTTCATGGGGGGGAAGCAAGTGTGAGCAGTTCCTTCTTTGCCACTCCTGCAGTGGGATCTGGGAGCGGATGCATGGCTCTGCCACTTCCCTGCTGTGTGACCTTGGTCATGCTCAGCTCTCTCTAGGATGTGAAGCTGTTATTCCATGGAGAAGGTAGAGTGTGGCATGCGCCCCTGGCCCCCAGCTGCCCTGTGGGCTCCTGCTCTGGCATGCATCCATCCAGCACTTCCCTGGGATGCACATCCTCTGCCTGAAGGGGGTTTCTGTTGGGGGGTGACTGCCATTAACCGACCTGAGCCTGTTTGGCTGAGCCCGAGAGCAGGAGCAGAGAAAGGGTTGGTGCTGCTCCTGCCTCATCAAAGTCCCCTTAATTCTCAATTAGTGTCTGCTCAAGGCTTTAGAATTGTTTAGATAAACCACATCAAAAGTTAAATGTGAATTAACCTTTCCTCGGAGCTCCGACTCCAGCAAAGAGCAGGGTTCCCGTTGGGGCAGCCCCTTTCTGAGGCCGAAGTGGGTGCTTTTGGGTGCATTCCCCTCGCAGGACACCCATCCCAGCAGGGCTGCTCATCTTTCCATGGCTCAGCCCTGTGGGGAGCTGTCCCCTTGGCACAGAGCTGTGGTGCTGGGGTATTTTTAGAGGCGATAGGAGCCATGGCAGGAGGGAGGCTCCGTTCCAGGCAGCTCCGAGTCTTTAATTATGTTTTTGGTCTAGAAAATTATATGGTTCTTAGAGCGTAAATAGAGAACGTATGGAAGGTAATTGCACCTTGGGGTGCAGATTAGCTGGGAGCAGGGAGAGGCTCTGTGGAGGCCAGGATCAGAGGGAAGAGGGTGGAGGGAGAGGGAGAAACTGGCTCTTTGAGGCTGCCAGGCATTGCTCTACTTGCCTTGGGCTCCTTGTGCCCCCATCCTGCCCGTGGTGCTGATGGAGAACCCCACAGCAAGTGCCTGGGGGTACCTCCAGCCCCATAGAGTGAGGATCAGACCCGTGAGCCCCCCACTGCCCTTTATCCCTGCATTCTGGGGGCAGTTGGCTTCAAACTTGCCTCTGGGGGTACCTGGATGGGACCACCCTGGGCTCAAAGGCTGGTCCATGACTGCTGGAAATGGTGGAGATGTGGCCCTGGCGGGAGATGTGGCCCTGGTGGGAGATGTGCTGTGACCTGGGCTTGGCTCTGCAGGGAGGAAGGAAACGTAAACCAGGTCTCTGTGTGTGCAAGGGGAGCCTCGGTTTTCTCTGCATGGAAGAGCAGGGTTTGGGCTTGGGCTGCTGCCATGTGAAGGGCAGGACAGGTCTTGTAGAGCTGATACCTGCAGCATCCGGGAGCTGAAACCTTCACCGGGTGCAGAAACGTGAGCAGGGACCTGAGGTAACCCTGTCCCTGCTGACAGAGACAGGGAGGGTTCTGCAATTGGGATCTCATTGTCCAGGCATCTCCCACCCCATCCCTTGAGTCCTGATGTTCTTGGGATCTAGGGCCTGTGTTCAGGGCAGGTCATAGAATCCCAGAATCCCAGCCTGGTTTGTGTTGGAAGGGACCTTAAAGCTCCTCCAGCTCCAACCCCTGCCACG
>JBCJKH010057455.1:4955-23531 GCA_039877255.1 Loriculus beryllinus | reverse complement strand
GTGTTGTTGAACACAAGGGGCTACATGACAATACATTGGTGTAAAGCATTTTAGAGATATACTCACAACTGTCTAAGAGTAAAGGTAGTGCAAAAGATAAGCACATAGATCAAGCAGAGACATGCAAGTAGAGGACCCAGTGGATGGATAAGTCTTTGGTGGTGTTTTTATTTAATTTATATATATTTTGGAAGTCAGGATTATCACAGAGGTTTTTTGGAAGGAAGTGTGTCTATTAATATGTTTTTGTTGTTCACACTAGTCAAAATGCTTAAAACAGAGAAAGAACTTGCATAGTACACATGTACATGGATGTCACCTACAAAGCTAAGTGGTGAGGTAGATAATACTGACACACATGAGGACCTAGAGCAGAAATTGGTAGCACCAGAATACTGACTCATATTACTAGGTTTTACAGTTCTTCAAACGATGGTGAAATAATCCTGTAAGTAGATGTCTAATGCGTAATATTGACTGAAATATGTAGCCAATCAGCAAATGCAATCCATGCTTTATTCTATAAAAACAGAAGAATTTCTATTAAAATGCGCTACTGTAATGGGGGAAGCCAAAGATCATAAATTCAGACTTTCAGCTACTAGACAGCTACTCTCCAGGGGCTATTGTCAGGCCAGCAATATGGCACTGCTGCACAAAACAGTCCTTTGCCTAAGTGGAAGGAAACACGAGTGACAAATGCGATATTCATCTGAGCTTGTTATTACAGAGATCAGAGTCTTTGGCTGATGGGAGAAACAGACCTTGCCAGAAGTGCCAGCAGTCTAGTAAAGGAATGTATTAAATAAGCATCAATAAAAAGTATGCTCACAGAGAAGCAAATGTTTTGCCTTTTTTATTGTTGAAATAAGGTGGATAATTATAAAAAAAAAAAAAACCAAACCTGTTTAATCTCCTTAGAGCCATCTTTCCAACTCTTAAGGTCTAAAAGTATTTTGGAGTATTTCAGAATGTTCAGCATTTCAAACATTTTAGTAGAAACAATCATTATTAATAAACAGCTCATCACAGTGTGATGGAAGCTGTTGTGTGGATTCACTGGGTTCGCTGCTTTGTTACCTGCTTGCCCTCAGTGAGAGGATGTAAAACAGGAGATGCAGTGGTGTGAGAGAGTGAAGTATCAATTCTCCAAAGTATGAATTTGACAAATCTCATTTTCCTGGCTCGGAAACCCCTGCCTACACCTGAGCAGAGAGCCATAGAGCAGTCACTGCTAGTCCCTGAGGTGTGCAACACAGCATGTCCATCTCTGTAAGTGAAACAGCTGCTGGCAGAGGCAGTTTACTAAAACCACTGACTTGCTGTATCCCCTTTCAGGTGGGATTCCATTTGTTCTCACTGGAGAGTTTTTCCAGCAGTCACAGCGGCCAGCTGCATTCATGATAGCTGGGACAGTCAACTGGCTCTCCAACTTCGCGGTCGGACTGCTCTTCCCTTTCATTCAGGTACTCACCACCCTTGATATACTGTGTTACAGTTGGTATAGTGTGACATATGATGTTCTAATAAAATTTTCAGGTCAGTATAAATGTGTTTATTGAAGTAGATGAAATTCCCACCATGCTTGTGATACAGCTCAGTTGTGCTACTCACGTCTCCTTGTTTGAATCACCTCTGAGAAAATTGTCATATAGAAAAATTCCTGTAACTGTGGACTCCCTATATGGCAAATCCTGCACAGGAGTGATTTAGCAATGCAGTGTGATGGCTGTGTCAAGAGTTCATGGTCACTGATGATGATTGTCACTGTCTTTTTCTTCAGTCTTTAAGCTACCCATCTTCTGTGTTTTGAGAATCCTTACTAGTCTCATTGGGGAATAGATGCTTTCTGCTTCTCCCTCTGTCTAGGCCTGGCTTCATGGCTAAACTAGTCACATGGAGGACAGAGGCCAGTTTCATCAAGAGCTGTCTGACAATCGGCGTTTTTATTTTAACAAGATACGTTTATTAAAAAAAATTAAAAATATATAATTCAAAATTCAACATAGAGCAGCATTTTTCCTCTCTGGTTCCTAAGAGCACTTCATCAGTATTGATGCGTTGTTTTATAGCAAAGAGGTTTCAAGCAGCTTCTCATTCAAAACCATGCTGAGCTCCTTTTCCTGACCATGAACCTCTCTCCAGAACTGTCCACACTCTCTGGAGCCCACGCAGGAGCTGATTTTCTATATCAAGAGCTGAAGGACAAATGATCAGTCACCTGACTGACCATGTTCAAATTCTTTGAAGAGACCTTCTGCTCCACTGATTTTTCAGAGTGTAGCTCATAACTACAGGACAAAATAAAGAAGTCCTAGTTGATTTTTCTTAATGCACAGAGGAAAATACTAGAGGCAGGGGAAGGGCACAGAGAGAAGCAAGCCCTCCAGTCTACTTGCAGGTCCTCACACCCATGAGAGAGCTTTTGGATTGCACTTCAAATCATCGCAGAGTAAGAGATTTGAATAACAGCCAAGGAAGTGTTACTGCAGTTTGTGCCTTCTTACAACTGAAAGTTATATGCTACTGCAATACCATATGCATAACAGTATTTGCAGATACTGTAAAATTATATCATACTGTAAGACTTTATATATTCATTTTGATTTGACAAGTAGAACTGCTTTTAGTAAGTAGTACTGTTTAAAATTATCTGTATGAGAGAGTTTATGGGAGAACTTGAAAGCTTTATAAAGTCTGACCCTATCTAAGTTTGGCACTTAATTTAAAATTTGACACTTAATTTAAAATTTGTTCTAAAAGGAAAATATCTTTAGTAGTTTTAATTACTTGGATCACCTTCAAAAATGAGCCTGAGTATAAAGGCCGTCATCCTTCCAAATTCTGCAGTCCTGCTAACACTAGCTTCAATTAGACTGCTCAGCTATAGGTCTTAAGAGCTTGTTTTAATGCATACTGAAATCAATGAGCGTTTTTCACAAGTTTCACAGTGAAGGATTTCCCAGCTTAGACCTTTAAGGTGAAACTTTTTTAAAGCAGGTAGAGACATAATTCTTCCACCGATGTTGTGAGAACTTCTACCGAATGATAGAAAGAATTAGACAATTCCCTTGCGTTTTCTAAAACCTAACCTTGCTCATCATCATCAGTATGGTCCAGGAGGCAGCCAAGCTTATCCAGCAAGTGGATGCTTCTGTGTGGTTTAATATCTGTCTCTCCAAGATGGTGGGGACTGTTTAAGTAGTGTTAGTAATCATCTTCCACTCTGGCTGGCCAGGCATTAAACATCCCACTGCCTGCCTCCATGGCAGCAGGGCAGGTGACAGTGAAAAAGGTCACAAATCATATATGTATATATTAGATATGTTATGTTTTTACATCAGCCAGACACATATCAGGAATAATCATGTCTTTCCAAAATGGCAGTTTCTGATTAGTGCACAAAACTGAGGAGTTACGTGAGCTCTGGCTGTCCATCGGATCTGAATTCGTACAACTCGGGCTTCTCCCTAGTTGTTCTGCTAATCCTTCCTGACAGATCACGTGGTGGAAACTGTTTAAAAGGCCCTCAGTAAACTCAAATAAAAAGGCAAATTACGTTCTCTAACTTTTCATATGCATATTAAAGCTTTTTGAATGATTTAGTGTGCATCCTTATGAGGCTTGTTGTAGCCTTGGGGAATTTATCATCTTCTGTCATAAAAAAATTCCCATTGTGTGATGATTAAATTACCAGTTTAGATTTAATAAAGATAAATTATAATTCCACCTTCTGGGGTTTTTGTTTAAAAAAGAAATGAAGACAAAAAGCTTAGAGTTTGCACCTAAAGATGAAAGCAGTGTTACTCAGACTTTGATTTTAAAGCTTTTTCACAAGTTCAAACTATAATATCTCCTCTTTCTCTAACTCACTTATTTCCTATTTCAGTCAACCTTATTCTCAAAATTCAGTTGTGAGTCACCTGTTTCTTTACAGAAATGCAATAGCCTTTTCTTAGCTCATTTTTGTTAATCTAAAAAAGGAAGAAAATCTCTAAATGTCTTCACAGAAAGAATGCATAATCCTTTCTGTGTATTTAAATCCTAACCTGATTTCTTGAGAAACAGCAGCTACTTTTTTGATCACTGATGTGCTTCTACAAAATTATCCAAAACATTTGGAAAACAAACACGTTAGCTTTAGAGTTACTCAAAAAATCAACACGTTCTTCAAATGTCACCAATTAACTAGTTTGAACGCCTAGATTTTTCTCTTCTCAACCATCTGTGGATACATATAATAGAATAAAACACTGGCTTGAGTCATACATTAAAATGTATTGATGAAATTGTAAAGCTAGTATACAAATCAGGTTTTGATGTAAAGATGGCTACTGTCCCAGCCCTCATCACTTCCTATTTGAGAAAATTGGTTTTGTAAAGGATCTGAACTGAGGTTAAAATGACAACTGATACCTATATTGAACTCACAAGTGCATTTCATATTGTGTGATTACTAGGAGTTGTTTGATAGTAGGTGTCAAAAAATGCACATTTTTTACAATCTTTTTTTAGTGCAAAATAGAATAATTGAAATAGCATTACTGCATGTGATCTTGGAACATACAGAGAAATTATAAGAGATCTGGATTTAGGTCTGAAGGCATTTCAGACTTGTGTTTAACAGAGAGCTTGACCTTGTGAATGTCAAACATGTCACCTTGAGTGACGCCGAACAGTATCTCTTTTCCATTGCCGTCATCAGAGGATGAAATCATGAGACCTTTCTGAACAAGGATATGTTAAGAAACAAAGACAGATTTATAAGCCAGTAGACCAAAGGTGCATGAAGGAGTTCATAAAGACATGATGACCCCTCCTTTCAAAACATTTCAGTGCTCCTACAGGTGTTAGAAGTGGGTAGTAATGCTCTGTTATGTGGATGCCAAATCTCCAAATTTTCTTTCCTGCGGAATACTCATTCTTGAGTATTTGGAGTAACTGAGTAAACACTTCAGCCCTCTGCCCTCCCCTCTGACTTGCATATCTCATGTTTTTGCATGGCACATGCATAGCAGAAGATCAAAGCAATCTCTAAGCAGCCTTCTGCTTCACTCCCTGTGAGCAGTGACATAGGGAGCTTCTCATCAGAATGGAGCCACAGGGCGTGACAACATGCATTGAGTCAACCATGTAACAGGAAAGGAATAATTTACCCTTTTAGGAAAGAATGCCTGAAATTAAAATATGCTTATGTAACCTCAAAGGAATTAACATGCTTTATCTGAAATAATTACAACTTTATCGCTTTTCATTTTGACTTTCCATTATATACTCTACTTTATTCTATACACTTCATACTATTAATGCACTGTGATTGGATTTGAATCACAAATTTTTATGAGCTAACCAAAATAAGTTTGCCATTTAGAAAGCTTCAATATTTGTGTGAACTGTTGAAAAGCTGGTTGAATATCATCATATCTAAATAGATGTGTTGTGTCCTTGTTCTTAGAGAGACTTATGAAAATGTTTAATTCTGGCAGTGGATTTAAAGGCTGCTTGCATTCATAAAGCTATTGAGGTGCATTCATCTGCCTTTGAAAGTTCTGAACCTAAAATATCCAGTACTGGTTGTTCAATTCATGTCTGTTTTCTGTTGTTTGTTGCATTTTTCATTGTTTCAATATGTAGAGTCAAAAATTATAGCATTTTCCCCTTGTGCATGTTTATTTTTCCAGTTTTCTAAAAGCTTTAAGAGATATATGTTTATATATATTTTTATACATATTGTTTATTGAACTCAATAAAAGTCCATGAAATTACTCAGGGGAGGGAGAGAAAATTTAAAAAGATGTGCAGTTATACAGTGTGTTCTTCCACATAAATGAAATTGTTATAATAGATGTCATACTATCTGGCTACAATTTTTAAAGATATTTTCCTTTCAGTTCTTAATCCAAATCACAAAATGTATGTGATTTTCAGCTGTGTTGCTGGAATTTCAGCAGAAATGTTCCAGTGCCAGCATCTCAAAAAAAGCATTTAATAGCTGATTGGGTGAAGTCCCAACTCAGCTGAACTCCCTCAAAACACCAAATTTTCTGCCTTGTTTGCTGTTTGTGGTGATTCAGATGCTATAGATAATTCAGGTCAACAGGAGGACGTGTCTCAAAATCATGATAAATAATATTGATTCTTGCTTCAGCCCTGTATTGCAGTTTTGATGCACAGTGAAACAAATCATCCACTATTCCTTTTGTGACTAATATTCTCTGAAAAGTGTTTTAAAGCACCTTCTTGCTCAGAAAGCATATAAAAACATAACTGTTATTTTTGATGTGTTCATAACAAGTCAGTCTTTGAAAATATGACTCTTTAATATATGAAATGATTTTAGAAAAATGAAAAGGAGATGAAACCAAGCCTTCCAAAGGCTAGCAGTTCTCCTGAGACCTCCAAACAAT
This sequence comes from Loriculus beryllinus, assembly GCA_039877255.1. NCBI lineage: Eukaryota > Metazoa > Chordata > Aves > Psittaciformes > Psittacidae > Loriculus > Loriculus beryllinus. The sequence goes on along the minus strand of JBCJKH010057455.1, from coordinate 17,124 downwards.
GCAGTTTCTTGAGATCTAAAATAAGCATTTCCATCATGGACATTTTGTGTACAGATCACCGAGCACGTAGTTTTTGTGTGACACATAAGTTGTGTTATAGTTGAGCTTGCAGTGGGAGCATGTATGTGGTTTGAAATGCCCTCATAGGCAGTTTGTTGTCTGTCTTCTTGAGAAAAAGTGCTAGGTGTTGCTCCTACTGATAAAATTCACTTACTCATTTTAAAATAGTAAGCACTGGTAGAAATAGCTTCTGGTTGCTTTATATCAACAGAATATCACAACATATGAATGGGGCATGACAAGCTCAGAGGATTAGTTGTCTTCATGTGTTCCTAGAATAACTTCTGTTTCCTAATGGTTTAGCTTCTGGGACTGTAAGACAGATTCGTTTTGTGGTTGCCTTCTAAGTAAATGCTAAACTAGGTGTAACACTTGAAGTAAACTGAGTAAACACTGAGTGTTTGCTCATACTTGAAAAGAGTTTATACTCAGTGTGCAAACCTGTGATTAATCATAGAATCATAGAATAGTTAGGGTTGGAAAGAACCTTAAGATCATCTAGTTCCAACCCCCTCTGCCATGGGCAGGGACATCTCACACTGAAGCATGCCATGCAAGGCATGCTTTAGAAAGCATATTAAGAGTGAGCTTCTCTAGCCATGCGCAATAAATCATTCCATCATTTATTCATATCACGCCTTGGGAAAGGGGATAATATTTTATGTCTCAAGCGAGCAGACATAACAGACCAAGAAAGCCTTTGGAGTGAAAGTTTTCGGCAATTGTGGATTGAATTATAAAATTGTTCCTGCTGGAAGGGACTTCGTAATGTCTCTGGTATAGCCGTTTGCTCAGAGACAGGCAGCTGTGAGATCAAACCAAGTTTCTTAGGACCTCGTCCAGTTGGGTCTTAAACCCCCCCAAGATTTGGTACGTCTATGTTAGTTTGCTTTTAAATGCAGAGGACTCGGTAGTCAAAACTGATGGTAGCTAAAATGTGACCAGAGTTTGTTTGTTTTCTGAGAATAGTTTTAATCTCAGTTTTAGAATTGAATATTATTCACTGTCAAGCTTGAGTTGGAATAAAAAGCACTAAAAAGTGAAGAAGTGAAAACAAATTGAGACTTATTGTTGCTCATCAGTGTGTTTTACAGGGTAAATCATGATAAATTTTTCCCTCTGTCTTAATAAATTGATGCTTTCTGGATGTTTACAGGTGCATCTGTTCTACTCTCCCTCTGTGACACTATAGTTAGAAAATCAACCATCTGCCTATGGGACAGATGAGTCTATGAGCTGATCATCTTGAGAGAAAAGGGAGATTTTACAGTTAGATGTAAAGAAGAAAAACAAACTCAAAATTGGACCATTCTAAGTTCCTGTATAATGAAGTTTGTGTACATATGAGAGTGCAAATATTTGTAATAGTGGAGTCATTTGTATTCAAGCTCTACCATGTTTCAGAATAAGCAAGCAGCAGCCAGATGGTTCTTCCAGATAGAAGATAGGTTCTTCTGCAGGTGTAGCTGGGCTACTTCTCACCTTATGCACTACAGATCAGTGATATTAGTAGTCTGCAGAAATTCCTGAGGCAGACAGTTTCTTTAGTTCCTTCTTGAGAAAAATACTAATGCTATTTAGATGAGAGCATGAGTAGCAACGATGCTACTGTTACTTCCTGTAGGAGTAAGCCACTGTGAAGATGTTTCATGCTTGAGGTAAAACAAGCACTGTCCCTCGCAAGAGGAGTAGGAAGCCCACCTTCACCAAGACATTACATGGAGGTCTTCCTTGTCACTGAGGATTTCCTACTTAAATGCCTCAGATACTTCTCAGTGTTAACTTCTTTTATAATGATATATAAATCACATCTCAGAATAAAACACTTGGTCAGATTTTAAGATTAAATACACTGACTAGAATGGGTACCACTAGCAGAATAATGAGTACTTCATTCTATAATTTGTTTTAGCCAATGGAAATTCTACGGGGTAAAGAACATATAATTTTAATTTTTAATTCATTACGTATTCATTACATATTCATCTGTGTGGTTAAACTGAAGCATTCTTTTCAATAATTACATTGCAGGTATTTTTTAAACCCTCCAGGTTGCTAAGAAGCTTAATCCATGACACCGATTAGTCTTTGACTAGAATTCACAAAGAGATTTAATAAAAGAAGTGAGCTTTTTCCAAGGGAACAAAAGCATACCTGTTTATAGGCAGCATAAAGAAGAATTTTGAAGGTTTCTTTTTTGTGTTCTGTGTGCTTTCTTCCTAGCAATATGCAGTTTTAATCAAGACTTGCACTTGCAAGCCTCTTAAATTAGACTCATTACAGCAGTGGTTATGTGGCTTCTGTTTTTCCCAGGATAATAGATTGTGTGGCTTAAGTTTCCTGGCTGTTGTTCCAGCATGTAAAGCCTGCTAGATACCAAATCTTAACTTTCTTTCCTGGAAAGTGACTCTACACTATGAAAGTGTGAATGTTTGTTTAGTAGACATGAGAATAAGTACTCTTTAAGGTCAAAGTCAGTTAAGAGGATCTTCATCACTGTCAGTGAGAAGGGTGTTAGTCTGGAAACTATGCAAAGCTATTTTCCTGCACTGAGCTGCTTGATTACTAAATACAGACACATTAGGAACAATATTAGTGTTTGTAGTTCCCTTTTTATATTAGCACTACAATCTCCAGCAATGATGCTTCATCTCTCTTTACTTCTCCACACCCCAAGCCAGACTGGGATTTCATATGCACCTAAATCTCTTCTCAGAAGAGGGTCTTGAAATGTGAGTAACTTAAATTTGCATTCCTGCTCAGCTGGGAACAATATGTTTCACTTTCAACAGGACACTTGGATCCAGTTTCGTAGGTAGTAGTGTTTACTGGTCCAGTCTTTATGACTGTAATCAAGGGCAGAGGTACCAGATTCAGATACCACACCTTAACCCGCAAGACCAAGCACAGAGTATTCAATGGTAGATGAGACCACACATTCAGAAAGTCAGATGATGACACTGGTGATGCAGTACTCCTTTTAGTTGTGGTTGTACAGAGAGAGTAAAACACGTAGGCGATTATAGTATGTGTTTTTAAAACAGAGAATGCTATTTTATTGCTATCTGCACCATGTCCAGCAGCTTGTCCGTTTGTTCAGAAGTGAATAGTGACAGCAGTCATAGGATCCAGCTCCTTAGCTGCATGTTTCCCCATCCCAGCTGGCTTTTGAGCCTGTCAGATATGAGCATAGCATAGTTTTTCAGGCTTCTGCAACCCTCATGAAACATTATAAAAACCTTTATATCAATTTTATTGATTACTACAGTGAATGCAAAGTTTGCATTTAGTGAGGTCCAGCACAAGGTCCTCTGCAGTAACAAAGCATCTCAAAGAGTTAGTTCATATAACGTCTCTAGCAGCGATGTGCTTTGATACCCAGCTTAGTTTAGAAAGTTTCCAGGGATGTCAGATCCACTTGCGTTTGCTTTCCCATTCTTTCTTTACCTTGGGTCGAGACCTATTTCTCTTCACTGATTTCACCAGCATGAAGGGTGATGAAGCAGAGAGAATGCAGATTATAATTTCAGATACCAGCATCAGGAATGATATTAGGAAAGCTTTTAGTCATGAGAATAGTGTAACTGTGTAATGATGTGTGGAGAAGTTGTAGCACGTTCATTACTGGAGATCTATAAAAGACAGGCAGCCAGATGTTTGCCAAGAACTGAGGCTACCTTAATAATGAGAATGGGCTATCTGGCATCTGTGTTTCTGGTTTTCTATTAGTTTATTGCCATTTTGAAGCCTTAAGAGCAGGAATTGTCTCTCATTAAGTGTACACACTCCTTTAAGGCTCCTTAAAGCCTTTTTTGTGGTTGCTACTGCAGTGCATCAGTGTCAATGTTAGAAGGGCTGCTGCAGCTTGTGGTGCCAGGAGAATCCAAATGCCAAAAAAAAAGTAGAAGACAACTGCAATCACTCTTCTCCTTGGAAACGGTGACAGCATAGTAGGAATAAGAATATTGTTTTGATGGTTTGGGCTAAATTATATTGAAAAGTGTAAGAAAATGTAGAGGAAGTAACAGCAAAAATTGCAATGAACTTGAAGTGAGAGAAAGCAAACCTAAAAGTATTCCGTCTGAGGAAAAGATCTGAGAAAGGAAAAGTGAACTGTGAGCAACTGAAGAGGGAGAAAAGATTTATTATTTTCTTATGAATTTAAGAACAACTTAGCAAGAATCAAGCGTCGTTGGAAATTTGAGAAATCTCTGACATGAAGGCCTTCAGGGTTATCTTACTCATCCTTCTGTTAGCTTATTACTATTGTATCTATTCCTCCTTCATGGATAACGAGAAGAAATACATCATTTTCCCTTTGGCAGTACTGACTTATTAAAACAAACAAATGAAAAATCAATCAAACAGGTAAAAAAAAACCCAACACAAGCAAAAATTCAGCAACACGAACAAACAAAAAAAACACACCAAATATGACCAGAGGAACCTATATATTCTTGTCTGATTTAAGGTACAAGTCATCAAAGATCACTTACTTCTGCAGAAGTATTTCCTAATTGCACTAGAGTGTGTCTCATATGTACAGTATTCAGTAACTGCTGAAGTTTTCCAGTGGATTTCATACTTCTTAATAAGGTATTGATGAATTAACAATTGCATCTATTTCTGTTTTAATTTTAACTAAATTCATCTTTCAACCACCAGAGTCTTTATTTCTTACAAATTTCTGTCATAATACTTTCTCATTCTGGAAGACTCTGCAGAATCTTTTTCAAAGTTAAGCTGTATATTCAGTGCGTATTCAATACTTAAAATGTCATATATTTTACTGAAACTTGAATCTTAGCATGGATATACTACATATTATTGTAGAATAATGTGCTTTCCTTCGCCAGTAACAGATTGGAAGCAGGTGTAAGCCAGACTGGAACTAAGGAAATTAGTCCTTTTTATCCACTATGCATGTTCTTGCGGTTTTGTACCTGTTTCTGGAGATGTCCCTCATTTTACCTTTGTTGGTTCTCAACCCATTGCTCCAGGCACTTTCTCCATCTCAGGTTATGGCGATAGCTTCTGGCTGAGCTTATGTTTGTCTCTGGTTTTTACCCTTTTTTGCCATCCTCATTCAATTGACCTTCAGTCTGATGAGCGTGTTTAGCAGGGGAAACCTCTGCCTGGCTGTTACATCCCAGCAACCAAACCTGACCACCTAGAGCCCTCCTTTTCCACCTTTCTGCCCTACAGAGACCAGCTTCATCTTTACTGCTCCTCTGGTTCCCTCTCTATCCCATTAGTAATTTTCTAGAACAACTCATCTTCCTGCTTTCTTCCTAATAAAGATGTTTCCAATAACCAGGGATTGTAGAGGAATACCCAGTTATGATTACATGACCAGTAAGTAGAAAGCTGATTTTACTCTCAGCTGGGGTTTGACTTTTACTTTTGGCACCCTGGGGCTACTTTTCTGCAGCAAAAAAAGAGAAAGATTTTAAATCATTAAAGGCATTGGGGAAGTGATAAATGGAGGTCTTCAAACCTCTGTGCATGGTTATACTAGGAAATGATGCAGCTCCCTATAAAAATGGCAAAGAACTGAATTGCTGCTATTGTTTCCTCGGTAAAACGAAATATAGGACAGCAATGAGGTTCATTTAGAAATGGGAGGAACCTCTTTTTCATCTTTCTGAGCCTACACACAGTCCCTAACGCTGCAGGAATTTTTTCTGTCTTTTACTTCTGCCACGGGAGAAACTTGTGTTATCCCAAAATGGGACAAAAAGGCATCATTCTCTTGCAGGATTATTGCAGCAAGACTGAGGCAATAACAGTAATAAATTGCAAGATGCTTTGCAGCTCTCTGGCAGAGCAATAGTGTAGAATATATCATTTTTGCAAGGACCGGTAAATGTCACTGTGCAGTTTGAACATTTCGTCCAGTTATAAATAAATTCGTTGTAATAGTTACATCTGTGCTCCATGATATTTTTTTTTTCATTGTTTCCCTGTAATTGGAAACTGGGACACGTTCATAAAGCAGGTTACTATTGTGCTGGAGGTTCCAGAGGTGAACACTCAGACTTTAGTGAAGATTTGCATAAAAGTTTTAAATGGGTGTCTGGCTCTTCAGGCTGAGGAACTAAATGACTGACAGAAATGACCCTTCTATTTCCAGTCGAGTTCACTGGAAAACCAGTGGCAATGGAAAACTTGTGTTTTTATGATGTAAAAAGAAGTCATTAGACTTGGGGCAAGCTACAATAATATCTGAGAAACTGTTGGACAGTTTTGGCACTGTCTTGTTGCACCCCATCAATGTCCCTCCGTCCTGTGTGTTTTCACAGGGAAGTTCACCCAACAAGGTGATAGAATATTCTGAGTGATAGGAAACACTGGGAAAAGTTTTAAAATAGAAAATTCTATTAATATTTTTGTTCTCAGAAAATGCAAACAATGAACGCGTGGGATACAAGTGTTACAAGATTGCTTACTAGTATGAAGCAGAGACCTGTATGCATGTTTATTTTTCCCTCTTTCAGAAACCAACTTATTTTTGCCTCTGAAGTAATACTTGCTACTGGAGGCTCTTCTGCACTTCTGCTCTCTTTCTTCCTTATTTTTACACTTGGGATTTTCTTTCTTGTGCATAAACAACACTCCTTTACCTGACAATATTGTCTTTGGTTTTTCTTATTTCGTTACCCCTTGACTTTTTCTATTATGCAGTACAAGAATGTCAGTAAAAAAGTTTTGTCTCAGACTGTGCATAGATTCCCTCAGTCAAGCTATTTTAAGCTTTTGCAAGTACCTTTGATGTTTAAAGTAACTATAGTGCACCTGTATTAAGGAAAATGGGTAAAATTCACCTCAAAGATGAGAAAATGAAATGAAGGCTATCAGAGGGTTGAGCATGAGAAAAAAATGCTCTTTATTAGAAGCAATTCATTTTAAGTATAAAATACAAGGATCTGTTAACTTTTTTATGAGGAGATAGTGACTTTGTGAGGTTTAGGTTTGAAATCAAAGTTCATGTCTAAAAATGTCTCTATTTTTCACTTAAGAAATATGTTTCATGCATTATATTTTAGCATCCTGTCCTTCTTCATTGTCCTGCACCTTCAGCAGAACCATAAATTGTGTCTGAAACTGAAGAAGGACAAGGGGCAAAGGACACAAACTTTCTCATCCCTTTGTTTCAGTGTGTTATTTTAATTCAAAGCAAAGTAAGTGAAGTCAAATGTCTACATGAATAGCTGTTTTGCTGCTGATCATATTAGTGAGACCTCTAACCATTAGCATTTGACCTTGCCAATTCAAAATCTAGTTTGACCCTCATTTCATGACTCTAACCTTCATGGTAACTTCCAAATACAAGCACCCATTGCCAATGGCAAGGGGTTGTGACATTGCAAGTTGAGAATTTAGAATTCTATTTTATGATTCTCTGAGAAGAGCTCAAAGTTCGGTTTTAAAAATACTAATTTGTTAAGCTTTCTAAATCTGATTCAGAATTTGTTCATTTGCTTATTCATTTTTCTGTATCTGCCCTAGAATATCTCTTTTCTTGGTTTCAGTACCACAGTCCTACTTTGAATTTAACCTTTGCTACAGAATGAATTAAGTCAGTAAGCAGTGATCATTAAACAGCACTCAACTACTTCTGTATTTTTCCAGATTGTGGTGCTCACAGCATGTAAGTTATTAGCAGGAAGACTGTTTTCAGCTGGTAGTCTTTAGAATGGCAAATTGCTAATTATTTTTTAATCAAAACCAGAAATCAGATCATTCAAATGCCCAGGTTTTTGTTTCTTTCAGCTTACTTTTTAGCTTGAAAAAAATGGGCTCTTTTGCTCATTCATTCTCAGTACTTCAAGTCTATTTATAGTTAAAATTAAAAAATATTACTTATTTACTTTCAAAGTTAAGTTTCTTTACTATTCCATTTAAAGAGAGGTGAAGGAAACGCCTGTGTGTTCTACCTAATATAAATAGCAGCCCTACAAGAGCTGGGAATATGCTTGTTAACCTCTTTGCTTAAGAAAATGTGTCTGGACTGCACCTACTTATCTACACACCTCACTTGTGTATCTACATCTCATCCTAAAAGTCAGGTTTGATTGCTTGCCACGCCTGAGATCTGATCTGAGGGAATTTCCTGAGGCCTTTGACTTTGATTCTTTTTTGTTGTAATTGCATGTATGGTTTAGGTGAATTGTTTCCAGAAAAGAGACGATAGAAATGAGTAATTCAGGATTCAGCTGGCAGGACATTTTCAGAAGTGCTGTGCTTTAAATAGCCTCCTTAGAAAGCTGGTATGAAAATAGACGGTGATGTGTTTAATAGCCTATGCTTAACTTTCAAATATCACATATAGCAATAGCCCTCACCTTGAAAAATCCAATGTAAATCTTGCTTTGGAGAGGTTTTATTAGGCTGCTGACTAAGAAAAGGCTGCAGGTACCCAAGGTGCTTTCCTCAGGAGAGTCTGCTGTTTTCTTGCAGATGTGTACATGGGCAGAAGACCTTCCATAACTCTCACAAGACCTTTCAAGGATCTTCAGCTATCTCTCTGACCTTGACTCTGAATGAATAGCTATAAGCCTATCAAGAGACAAAGCTGTTGTTATTTAGGAAACCACCTGAAACTTTGGGTAACTTTGAACCTTGGGTGTACTGAATAAATGTTCAGGAAAACAGCTGTGAAGCACAGACTGTTGTAGTGCTTTGCTCTGTCTTCTAACCTTTCAGTACCTAAGCTTGTATGTAAAAGCTTGGCTTCAGGTATTACTAAGGATATGTGCTCCTAGCTCTGGCAAGTCTGTCTGGTGTTAGAGGAGGAAAAACACCTTTCTGAAAGTGGCAGTTTGCTCTGAGCAGTATACGCAGGCAGGTTGAAGAGACCTGCCTGAGTGAATGTGGCGGGGGTGCTGGATGAGGCTGGCTCAGTGCCTCCTGCGTGGCCAGAGCTGATGCAATGCTGCTAGGAACTGAGTGTAAGGAAGTAACCCATCTCATGTGGGAAAGCTGAGAAGTAACAGAAACTGCATATTTTCCTTGAATTTATTCTGTATTTAGTTAGAATTTTCATTCTGAATTGGCTTGCTCTTGCTCCTTCCCCCGCCCTTCCTTTCCTTTTTTAACCCTCCCCTCCAGTTGTTTGGATATGGTATTTTTTTATTAAAAGTCAACTTATTCTTCAGGTGGGTACAAGTTTTTGAACCCTATGGATTCTATCCCATGTAGTTAGTGAAATAATGGCAAGAAGCATAAAAAGTATAAAAAAGCTCTACCGTTCAGCTGAACAACAATTTCAAATGCAGAAGATGCAGGTGCAAAATCTGAGTTCTTAACATGACAGGATGATTTATGAGGCACTGTGAAGTTATTTTTTCCTGTCTACTAAATCCATTTGCTTCTGCGTCTGTATAAGCTTGAAAGTCATATCTGTTGCCATGCCAGAATATTATCCTCCCCCTCATCACCCATGCTCTTGGCTTGTGATTGTCAGGTTGTTCAGGAGTTCATGCTTCTAGGATTTAACAAAAAAAGCATTGATGATTTGAAAAGTCCACAATCACTATCAGAGGATGCACTTTCCAGCTTTTCCTATGAGAGACAGGAGTTGAAGGGCTGAACTAGGTAATGAATTATCCACGGAAAACATTGTGATTAGACAGGCTGACAATCAGCTATGGTATTAAAAAGCAACTACAGAAAAAGGCTTTTTCTTTCTTGTTCCACACACAAATTCATGTTCTTCTTTCCCACCATATATGATGTAAACTGAAAAGTGAAGCATAAAAGTAGTCCTAAGAATTGAATACATCCTGAGCTGTCAAAGCAGGAAACTTAACCAGCATGCAGTGTAGGGCTGGCATAGGTAATGATGATGGGAGTGTGTTAAAAATGTGTCAGTGTTATATCATCTACCTCTGTCTTAATTGTTTCAGATGCATACATTTAATGGCAACTGTAAATAGACATATATAGGAAACTACACCTGCTTCCTCTGTCCTGAGTGATTTTCCCCAGGGTAACCTCTGCCCTGCAACACCCGGAGTGATTAGTGAGGGGTCCAGGTATCCTCATATTAGCTGTTCATAATGTCACACAAGGCACCATGGAAAGGTCGACATTTTTTGGAGCTGGAGATACCCTTTTCAGTTTAATTCTGCCTTTTTAATAAAAACAAGTCACAAGTACAGGTTCACTGAATGTTTGATTTCAGGAGTGAGGCAAATCAATAGAGGAGGAAGGCAGGTTTCCTCAAGGGCTGGCAGTGGCTTCACTAGAGCCACAATACCAAACCTCTTCCTACTTCAACAAAGTGCAGCTGGCAATATTGTAATTATCAAATGTTTTCAAAACTGTCCTAATGAAACATAACTGGAATCTATTACATGACCTAATACTCACTAGGCAAGAAATGCTTACGTTTCAGTGAAGTGCAACTGCTACTCATTGATGAGAGCCTTTATAATCAGTTTATTAATTCACTTACCTCTTTAATCTCTTTTTGCAGTGAAGCAAATTCCAAATAATCAAATATGGTCTGCACTTCATTTTCAGTTAATTCATCCACTAGTTTCTAACATGAAAGCAGTGCATTTTATGGACTTTTTTCCTGCTGTAAGATCCCGTAACCTTAGAAATTATACAGATGTCTGCCATTTGGGGTTTTTATCTTGTTTATTTTGCAAATCTCAAAGCTTCTAACTGCTGCGACATAGATGCCCCTACCATGGCAGGTTTCCCAGACTGCGAAGTCATGCCTCGTTTTTTGTACCTAGAAGCTGTGAGACAGTGTGCAGAACAACCCAGCAAAACGTCTGCCTCATATCCAGAAATACCGTGGCAGCACAAGGCTCAGCTAAGCCATGCACGTAGCAGGAGCCCTAGTGCCACCTGCTCTTCTCGCACCCTCCACTGACTGAACTTACTCTGGTGTCTCCCAGCATCATCCAGATTGCAGCTCTGCACCCCTCTGCCAAGAACCTGTTTTTCCATCGATGGGCTACTGACAGTGCTGGAAGAACTAACAGTTGATGTGTTTTATGAACTTCTAAACACTAACTTGCAATGAATGCCAGCACTTACTGTACTTGGTTAAAAATTGCTCCATAACACCCGTCTTATCCTTTCAAACCATTCCTGGTGTTGATTTTCCTCTGAGTTTTGTTCCTTTTGTAATGACCCTCTCCTTTGTTTTCTATTCACAGGGCGGTTTGCAGACCTACTGCTTCCTAGTGTTTGCTGCAATCTGCTTTGCAGGAGCTACCTACCTGTTCTTTGTGCTGCCTGAAACAAAAAATAAGACATTTCATGAGATCAGCCAGGCATTTGCCAAAAGGAATAAAGTATCTTTAGAAATGCAAGAAATGAACCACTGCTCGGGGGAGAGGAAATCGAGTGCAGAACAAGAATCAAACTTCACGACTTCGGTGGACAATGGGGAAACAAAAAAAGGGATTGTGTAAACCCAGGATGCTCTTTTAGGGGACTAAGGAAAACGTGCTCTTTCATTCACTATATTTATAGCAATGCACAACTTATATTTTTGTACGTGACAGCATGAACTGCTTCCTTGTTGAATATGTTTTATGTGAGTACAGGTGAATGTATTAGCAGGTAGGATGATGATTGAGGAAATGGAAGGAAGGAGGAGTGGCAGCTGATTAAGTCAGGGTTTTCTTGGGCACCTGTGCAGTAGGTGCTGTGGTGGGAGGATGGGGAATATAGACTGGGAGAAGTGAAGTGGTGGTGGGGACCTGAAGCAGGCCATGCACCCCTGCGTGCTCACAAGGAGTTGTGTGTTCAGTCACCAAGGAGGAGAAAGAGGCATGGAAAAGGGAAGAGATGCCAACAGGCATGATGCAGGCAGACCTGAAATGATACTGGCTTGCATTTCTCCACATTTCCCAGTATGTCATTCAAGATGCACATGAGAATTGAGGACTTGGAAGAAGACTCGTGACACTCCCCTGACCTTCCATTCCCTTTAGACTAATTTTGACTTTCAGTTGCGTTGTCTGAACATCTCCCACCTCCCCACAAATGACGAGCTCCGGGTCATGATGGGTTTCCTTGTCTCTCTTGATCGACTAGAATGGAGTTGCCTCTGGTTTCTGGGTTTGCTGGCAATGCATTTCTG
>JBCJKH010057452.1:0-29113 GCA_039877255.1 Loriculus beryllinus | reverse complement strand
TTCCCCTTCTTGAAAATGGGGGTTATATTTCTCTTTTTCCAGTCATCAGGAACTTCACCTGCCTGCCATGATTTTTCAAATATGAATATATATTTTATATATTTTATACTTGGGTCACTTCTAGTGCACCTTTACTGAAAGGTTGCTAAACACCTACGAATATTATTTCAGCTACCCAGTACCCTTTCCTGACACATTTCTTTCATTATTATTTTTCATACTTATCCTAAAGAAATCATCATTACAACAAGAGAAGGCTCCATCCCTGGAAATGTTCAATGACAAGCCTGGACAAGGCCTTGACCAACATGGTCTAGTGGGAGGTGCTCCTAGCCACAACAGTGGGGTTGGAACTATATCATATTATGATCCTTTCCAATGCAAACCATTCAATGATTCTATGATATCAGCTATAGACCCTTGTAATAAACCTGTGTGCATGTGATCATCTCTCAGGATAGCTTGTCCAACACGGGAAAAGACTTTTCCTTAGTTTCATAGAAGAATTCATGTCATCATAAAAGCACTATGAAAGAAACATAGTGCATACCCTGAGTGTCTGAACAGAATGATTCATAAAGCATACAAATTTCAAACACCAAAATGAGGACAACTCTTCAGAATTTCAGCAATAATGTTGGCAATAAGCCTAAGAACCAAAAATGTTCTTTTGTGACTTTTGCATAATTAGTTTGCTTTTACATGCAATAGAAGAACCAATATTAGTGATTCTTGTAGAACATTTCCAAGCTCATCTTTGGAAGCCCGTCACACTGCTATAAGTTTTACTATAATGCTCCTGCTAATGCCACTTTCATTTCATTTCAGCTACAAGTTCCTGCCACACCGTACCCTGTTGCACCTTGTGCTGTGCTCCTAGATCCGGATCAAAAGAGATGAACACAAAAATGATTCAATGAAAATAGTATTTTCAACAATGCCTTCCTGAAAACTTTAAAAGACATGTAGCTACCCTGCCCTGGCCAAGCCATGTGGATCCAAACATCCAAGAGGAGATCAGAAAGGAAAGGTCCATAAAAGGAAGAGTCTCTCTCAATTCCACCTCCTCAGAGGAACTAGGAAGCTAAAAGACGTATTCATCACCAAGTCAGGATGAAAGGTGCTACGAGGAGAAGACAGACACAGGAGGAAAGGAGTAGGTGAGAACAAAGAGTGGTTTGGATGGGCTGGGGTTTTTTTTCTGCTGTATTGAGGGGTTTTTGTTTTCTTGGGTGTTTTGGGGTTTTCCTTTTTCCTTCTGAAGAGAAGAGCAAGTGTAAAGCTTACAAAGACTAGATGGGAAAAAGAAGTGAGAATCAGATAGTGGCAGTATAAGAATGATCTACATGAGGCAAATGCAAGATTCTCCTTCATTTGAGATCTTCTGTTCAAGGTTAATAGCTCTCCAAGCAATATGCTGTAACTCAATCAGTCTGCTGCATAAGTGACATTCAAGATAGAGCAAATAAGATAATCCTCTCTGTCCTTAAAATACTTGAATTTGTAAAAAGGCTCAGATAAGGAAGGAAATGAACAGAGGTTACAAGGTAGGAAGGGCAAAACTAAAAGAATTATGTAATACATCTCAAAAAGGTCAACAAAGAAATTCTCATTGTTTTCAATCTTCAAAACAAATGTGTTAACCATTCTAGGAATTTTTAAGTGGACATTGCTCTTTTACATGCACATATGAACTACCCAATGTTATTTTCTTTCCAAGGCCCTGAATAAATTATTTCTATTGTTTAAGAAAAAAATTAAAAAAAAAAAATCAAGCAACTAAAAGAATTAGGATTCAACTTTCCATAACACCATGCACCTCTGAGAGAAGATATTCCATACTCTATGAAATAGTACCTATGAAATAGTACCTGGCACATTTCAAAAAGAACTTGTGGCATAAACTTTCCACATATTTCCTATTCATAGTTAACCACTTCTTAAAGTTCATGAATATTCCTTCTTCTGTGGACAGCACCAACAACCCAATCAAAAACAAGTTCCCAGAAGAAAGATTTATACCTTTTGTATTCTTAAAATAAGCAGGTATTCTTATGACAGTGCATTTTTCCAGTCCAAGTTTGCAATTATACATCTATTTTGCTTGAAAGACCATTGTACACAGGATTACAGTTTTCATTACAGAAAATTCATATTGAAGATACAAAGACATAGCTCAGTGGCAGAGACTTCAGGCACATAAATTAGTAATAAAATAATTACTACTGGCATTGAAAGTTGCCCCAGAATATTTCATGTTTCAGTTCATGTGAGTTTAAATTTATGCGTAAATACGTATCTCTTGTGAAGTTACATTTCAGCTACTGTAGGAACCATATTGTTAATTTTTATCTCTTTTTGACACTGCAATTCCTTGAGTGATGTTTCTTTTAAGAAAGTAAGAACACAAAACAAAGCTAGAAAAATGATGTCATGGTAGGAATATAGAAATATATAAACACTGAATATGAAACTGAGATTTAAAAAATTGCACATTTGTTAAAAGTGCAACACCCAGTTACACAAACATAACATAAAGGACAAAGCTGTGGAATAAAGCAGATTGTATGCAATAATAATCTTACATTTTAAATGGACAACTGCATCATTTGAGTTCATTTAACACAGAGAACTCCCAAGACAGCCATGTTTGTTGCTATTCCACGTTGCCATTGTCATTTGGAGCTCCTCAGCCCAACACTGTCATATTGAAACTTAAGCACTAAGTAAAAAAACATTTCAATACTTGAGTCTCTTTATTCACAAATGGACTTTTAGTCCATTTTAGGCCACAATGCAATGGAAGCTTTTTAAAAATCTTACATTGTTGAAAAATAATCTTACATTGTTGAAAGATTTAGCAAAAGAATTTAAGGAATATATTATCTGGAGTCTAGTAATATATGTCCAGTAAAGCAAAAACCTAATATAAAACACATTTTCTCTCAAATAGTACAGTACAAATGACAGTGAGGCAAGTAGCACAACATTTAAATACAATAATTTTCTAAACAATTTATCATAATGATAGGAGTAGCATATAAGAAAAACATTAGCTCAAACAATATGCTTGAAAGGACATGCACATGAAACAGATGTTTAAAGGCTGCCCTATTGGCAAATATAAGTCCCTTGCAGAAGCCATACCTGCGTACTTGCAGCACTGTACAAGAGGCCTTTACACTCAGTCCTATCACACAGCTGAGAATTGCGGAGAAAGAGTGAAATTTTCCAAGACTGTATCATCAGCTAGAACTGGAATGTATTAACTGAGTATTTGGAAAATGGGTGTTTGTCCCAAGGCAGATTGTAGCCAGCTGACTTCTGCTACCACTCACATCTCAATAGCTGCCGAAAATCTCTGACTGTTCAGTTTCAAATGAAACCAACTAGTGTTAGGCAAGTTAGAAGCCACTTTGCCATGAGAATTAGTAGGAGCAGATTGAACTAAAAAGTGGGGATGTTAGAAGGAACATTAAATATTCTCTAACTTCTTGTATTCCCACACATAAACTAAGTAATAAACAATTCCTCACCACATTAACACCTCGTTATTGAAGAGAGCGATTATGCAAGTGAGTGCTCTGAATAAGGTCATGTAATTTCAGCTGCCACAGTATGAGTTAAAAACAGAAGCTGAAATGTACTTAGTGAAGAGCTCACCAGAACAGTTCACATCTGAGCACGTCAATAAAAATCACCATGCCAGATGTAACCGCAAATATTCACCTGGGCCTTGAAACAAAAGCTTACAGCCTAGGGCACTTTGAGCTCTGTTTGGGGTAGGTCTGCTCTCTGCTTCCTTGATAACTGAAGGAAGCTGTGAAATTAATTTGCATTAAAAAAAGTTACAGTAAAAAAAAAAAAGTTACAAACAAATCTGATGCTGATTCATTATTGCCTTTAAAGTCACTCCCCATCCTGTTTGTAGTCACAGCTATCTGAGCATCCTATTCTTTTGACTCGTCTTTTCACTGCTAAGATACTCCTTTAAATGTATTAGTACCTATCATTCATCTCTTATTGTCAGAGAAAATCATTTACTTGAAGACACAGAAAAATGATGCTACATAAACACAAAGGAATTGTAGGAAATGGAGCAAAGCAGGCTCATAAAAAATGAAAACTGATGAAATTATTAGAGGTCCAACAAGAACTACTGGCAAAATGGTAGCTTTCCTCTAAGATTTTAGTCTCATTCCTTGAAGGATGCGTGCTGGTTTCACACACAAACGAGGGAGAAAAAAGAAAAAAAAAAAAAGTAATATGATTTTCTAGAACTTTCTTCAAAAAGCAATTAATTGAGCAAGATATATTTAAAAGTTCATTCCATATGCATAATAAATATAGAGGATGTCACATAAAGTCTGCAAAAAATTGAGTGCACCTGAATTGCAAGATCAAGCTGAAAACATAAAGAGTTAACATGATGCACTTAATACATGCAACATATTTAAGAGTACAATGGAAGATACAGAAATTTTTGTATGCTGAACATCATCTTTAATTTCCAGCCTCATACTTTCTCTGCTGAGATGACCAAGACATTTACACGTGTAAGACCATATGTAACAAAAGTACTCTGTTGACTTTCAAACAACTCTAAGACTAAAATATGAGACAGGCTGATGCTAATATACATGAAAAAAAGACTTGAAGTTCAAGCATGAGTTCCTACCTTCCATAAGCAGTGGATTCAATGCTGACATATTTTGCAAACATGTGCAATATCCTCAAATTACATTATATTGTAATCTAATATTAGTAGCCACTGCAATTAAAAAAAATTTACAGGCATAAAAAATAAATACCTAAAACTCCTTCTCACTTCTCAGTGATTTTGCATGTCTGTAATTTATCACTGTTATACCAATGACACTCAAACCTATTTTTCTATAATATATCGTGCAAGACAGAATGCAAACAACTGTCACTTGGTTCTGAAACTGTGGTTGTCCAAGTAATTTTTAAACCAGGCACTGACAAGCCTGGATATCATTTCTAGGTCTACTTATTTGACTTGGTGCTTTCTATTAATTTTGCACCCTGACTACTGTCCCATCATTTAGGGGCAACAGTTAGATTAGCACTTGGCTTTCAAAAAACCACAGGGAAAATTAATTCCATAAACTGTCACCTGCAGTCAGAGGAGCTCTCTTTATCTACCCCACCACATAAGTTTGTAAACATGTACAATACAGCTATTTAATCCATTGCAATAATGACAAAAAGTAAACTTGCATAATAGTAGTTTTACACACTAACATACTAGGATGAAAATTATTAAAAGAAAGATAATTATTTGCTCTAATTCCATCACCTTAAACTCAGGGACATGAGACATTTACTATCCATTTTCCTAGAAGGAAGTAGAAGAATGCTTTAACTGCTGAAACAGCATACTAAACTGAAAGTTAATTTCCAAGCTAAACACCAGAAACACTGAAGAAATAAATAAGCTATGTGCTGGTAAGACTGAATTACTCCTTCATTTTATGATAAAAATAAAATTTTTTAAGTATTTTTTTTTAGAGAATTTAAATGTAAAGAATTCTTAGATATAAAGAACTCTTAAAGGCTAATCCTATTACCATGAAAGCTGATTTTCGTATATATATGCAAACTTCTCCATGATGATCCTTTTGGACTTCCTCAGCCATGCACCAAAAACAAAGCGAAGAGCTATTCACTGGACAGTCGTTTATTGAAAAGACCTTTCTTTCTTCACACAACACCTCTGCTATGATGCTTAATTTGGCTTCCAATATTACTCCTTCAATTTGGTCTTTATATCTAAGCATTAGCAAAGGAAAACTTTTTGTTTGTTTCAAAATTTTACAGGGCTACAGTTTTGCCTTTTGGAGAGTTTTATGGAATCTCGAGTGCAGTTCTGTTTTTATTTGAAGACCAGGGGTTATTAAACTAATAATGGTTAAATCTAGGCTAAAGATATCTTAAAGCTTTAAAAATATGTACCACTGCTTTGTCTCTTCGCCTGGTGATGAAAGATACTATCTTTGTATATGGGCTAAAATCTAGCAGAGAGCTAATGTTAAAAAAATAAAATTAAAAAAATGACAATGTCAATATTTCTCAATATTATTATAGCGAGAAACATTAACTAACTCTTTATGACAAAGTAAAAAGGTGAAGATGCTGAGCTCATCAGTATTGCATCATTTATGCAGATCGCTAGGAGATGAGGTTATCATGTGCAAATAGGCCGTTCACTGTCTGTTTCCTCTTTGTGGCTAAAGTGATAATAAAATGAAGATTGAGTTATTTTCTTCAGAAGCAAAACAATGAAACAATGTCATGGGGCCTTATGAGACAACAGAAGAAAGAAGCACTATGACATACCACCATAAGGGTTTTGTGCTGTTGTTTTCCTGGTGTTTGGGGTTTGATTTCTTTTGTTGCCTGGGAGGGTTTTCTTGTGTGGGGTTGGTTTGGGTTGGGTTTTTTTTGGACCCATGTTTTTTTGTTTGGGATGGATTGTTTTTGAGGGGTTTTGTTTTGGTTTTTGCCTTTTTTCTGTTTGTGGGTTGTTTGATTTTTTTTTTTTGTTTGCTTTTTTGTTTTGTTTGGGGTTTTGCTTATTTGTTTGTTTTTAAGTCAGCAGGAGTTTGGCTTTCAGGCAGCAGCAAAGTAGAATCCATTCCCTAGCTAGCTGTATACCTTCTCACCAGGAGAGGACAGATCTGATTTTTTGCCAGAGCTGTGCTTAAAAGAAAAGAATAGTAATTTGTGGGTGAATACAACCCACAGTGCAGGCACCTGTCATGACTGTCCAGACAAATCTCTCCTTGCTTTTTGTATGGGATTCTTTATACACAAAATCTTTGGTGGTTTTCTTTTTTCACAACGCCAACATTACTCCTTTCCATAACGTATCCCTTGTAGTGGGAGATTAGGGATGCAGAACCCCGTAACAGTGCCAAGACTGTATTCCCGACTGGATTTAAAAGCAACAGAATAGTGGAAAGGCTCTGAATATCTGCTCTGATACTTCTGAGAAGCATAACTGCGTAAGAACTTGTTTTACTCAGAAAGTCACATCACACAAACCTTTCCACCAAATTGCAGGACAGCATGAAGAAAGCCACTGAAAAAAAATCCCCACTATCTTTGGTATGAATCGACCTGGCCACTCTATACATTCTGACCTGCTCAACAGATCCTGCCCTTTTGTCTCAGTGCACTCCGCAGAACACTGTTATGAACAACAGCTTATGGGCAGAAATATGACAGTGATGTGAAGTCATCTACCTGAGTCTATGTGTGCAAGACACGCTTAATTTTACTGAAATTAAATAGGGATTTGATCTTGACTTGCACACTTCCTTGTAAGCCCTTCTCTCAGAGAAGGGTCCTCAAATCCACTCATATCTAAGGCATTTTTCTACAAATAAAGAAACAGACATAATTAAATGATATAGATAAGAAAGGAAAAACAGATGGGGAAAGAGATAAGAAAGAGAGAAAGAAGTAACTATCAGAAGTTTACAGATCTCCAGCATACAAACAAAAAACACACTAAAACAATAACACACATCCCCAAAACAAGCAACAGCTGAAAAAGTCTGCAATGGACAACATCTGTGCCAACTGACTTTACAGAATGATCTCTCAATTTCCACCTCATTACTCAGGACAGGTAGCTGAGAAGGTAGACACATATTAATGGTCTGAAGTACATTTGAACTCTCTTGCATTCAATTACAAAGCATTTTGCCTAAAGGTATTACAGTAGCTCTTCGTCACATACATCTAAAAAGCCCAGTGGCACTGTATGAATTCAGCGGTGATACTGTAAGATAATTACGCATTCAGTAGAAAGTCAATGTTAACCTTCTCAAGGAGATTTCAAGGATTATCTGTAATACCCACCAGTCACTTTTAAACACATAAATAAAACAGAAAAATAAGTCTTTTCAGCTTCCTCTTAAAAGGGTTAATAGTCCTAAAGAGTTTTGCTGAGGGCAATGAAACATCCAAGGTGGTGGTTACTTGGGTTTTTTTAAATGCAGTTGGGAGAGGCAGGGTGTGTGCGTTTGTCCTACTCATATTAAATAGTCTCTATAGCTTTCAGTGTACATACTAAAATTATTGTTATTTCTTCATGCAATGTGTTGAAACTTACTTTGTGTGTTGTCTCCTGCTGATCTGACTTTCTTATTGTGTCTTAATTAGATCACTAATTGCTTTGATAATTATACTGGGAATTACTTTAGCACTACATCCTAAATTTGTAAAGAATACATGAATAAGAACAGTAATCTATAGAGGTTTATCGGATAAGGACAGGAACTGTCAAAAAAAAAGACTGATCTTAAAGATTTTAATTTTTTAATGAAAAAATTCTCTGTAAATAGAGAAAAATTTTATAAATGGAGAGAAAGATCAGAAAGTAAACAGGTTTACCATGGCTGACAGGCTCCCAAAACCAACCTTATGATTTAAGGAAAAAGTAATGCAGGTCAACAATTAGTGTTTCCATCCTCACAAAAGTTACACTGGTAATTCATCTGAGAAACAACTCTGGCTGGCTGAATATAGAAAGGTGCTCCCACTGCATTAACAGAGCAGACAAACAAAATAGTGGCTTTGAAAGATATTTAGGTATCACAAAGATTGATGCAGCATATGAACCAAAACAGGCAGTCAGCACATGCTACATCTAAACAGATCGGGAGAAAAGAAAAACAAAAAGGAGCAAGAATTGCAAGAAGAAAAGAACACAGTAGGAAATACGATGTTACAAGTTCCACTACTGCCTTTCTGTTTCAACAAGGTCCACTCTTTCAAGAGCGAAAGTCACAGCCATATTAATGAATGCATACGAGCAGTTGAGATTTTTGGATGCAAGCATTCTTTTAAATACCAATACATTAGAGTGCAAGTCACTTCAGACTGTGGACATTTCAACTTAAAAGCTAAATCTGGTATCCATACTTCTATGACACGTGTGCTACAAAGAAAGTAGTTTTGAGATTGCCTGTAGCCTCACTAGGAAGTGGGAGGTGATTGAAACAATGTAGAAAATGCCTTTCTGGTAATTAATCTTTTTGAGAGAAAGCTATTCACAATGAAAAGTCCTCAAGTTGACTACAACTAGCCCTTCACAGAGCTTCTAGAGCTGCTGATTAGCATTCTGTACAAGTTATTCCAGGTGTAAAATCTGGCACTTAAACTTTGAAGTTGAAAATACAGATCTAAGCCCCTGCAGATAGAGGTGTGCAATAAATGCGGCCAATCATCTTTTTAATGTGACAGTTAAAAGGAAAACACAGAACACAGGCGATGTAGAAAGTGAGGCCTTCACAACTGAAGGTACACAGGGCTTGTGGTATACTTAAAACTTGCTGATCTGGTTAAACCTATGTTTTATTCACAGTTTTTCTGGGAAGTAAAACCTGAAAACATTACAGGATTTCAACTCTTGCAAGTCTTCACCAGCCAAAGATCTGTTATATTGAAATGGCTTCTCATTTGTGCCATGTACAAACGAAAAAGCAAGCAAGCAAAAAGAAAAGAGCTGATTCAGACTTTCTGCACACTTCAAACCAGGGAACATCCAGTATCATAACCTTTTCTTCTGGTAAGAACTGCTCCTGTGCTCTTCTCTATTTAGAAAGAACAATGGGAGATTCTGCACATTCAACACACCCAGCATGAAGGAGAAACCAGACAATGTTGGATGGAAACTGAACAGACAAGCAAGTGAAATGAACCAAACCCCACAGACATCTCAAACTTAGGCATATTGTTGTCTTAGTTGGTTCTAGAGAGGCCAAAAGGAAAAGCAGTAACTTCCTCTTCCTCCAAGTGAACAGGGAGAGAAAAAAAGCTTAAGACAATAAGAAAAAAAGGTGCCAATGTTCTTTTCTAAGCATTCATCTCCACACTGGTGGCGACCACCTTTGAACACCTTTTCCCTAACATTTCAATATTTGACAATGTTTTATTGTCTGTGAAAGTATTTTGAAGAGACAATTAATGCACACACTCCACACATTCAAGAATATAATTCCAAGACTGGACTCTTACTGTACTGCAGCATATTTAAGCCACCTACTCACAGACAGCAGACAAATGTTTCTTATTTACTGATCCTAGTGACACAACATCTGTAAATTCTTGACTGTTTCAATAATCCCTGCAACATACACCATTCTCTTCAACTTGCCAAGTTTAAGAACTAAAGTTTCAAAAGCGAGTAATGAGAGCCCTGAAAAGAGAAAAGAGTTCCTTCCTATCCTGGCACTTCTGCTGCTGTTGGAAACCAATGTAATGTAACATCTATGAAAGCAGAATTAAGTTAGTTGTACTACTCAGCTGATGGTTAGTCAAAACTACCATACTCAACCTAAAGGCTTTTTTTTTTTTTTTATACACATAACCCTATATATTTAGGGTATATATAACCATATATATGGAGTCTGTTTTTCTAAAATGTCTTGAAGAGACTTACTCAAACAGCTGTTTCCTTCACATACTGTAGGGTTAAACCCAAGGCTTGAAGAGTTCCACCATCCTTAATTAAAATACTAATTTAAATTCTAGTTTTGAACTGGGTTTTCCAAGAACTGAAATAAATGGCTTATCTTACTCATGTAATGATTCCAACTGGAACAAACCTCATCTATCTAGCAACAAGCAAAATATCCCACACATTAACTTCAGAGATAATGTTTCTCAGTGAAACCTTTAACACTTGATTCTTTGATTTATAAATCATGGACAGCTAAAGTTCATTCTCTGAAGAGATGATCATAGCACCGCTTAACTGTCTCTTCCCAAAGTTCTCCATTAGAGACCACCTTACATCTTACTTAGCAGCTTTTAGATTTAAAGTTTTATTCTAGAAAATATTTTCTTCTAGCAGGAGAAACATTTATGCCTTGCACCTTGCTTTGTAAAGAAATAAATATTCAAGTCACACAGAACCAACTTATTTTACGTTTCAAGCATTTCTTGGGTATTGTTTGAAACCCCTAAAATTAGTCAGTGAGAACAGTTCAAGGAAGTTTCTTCCTCACACCATTAGAGCTTCTGAGATTATCTGAATTGACAGAAAGCAATTCCAGTGGCTGGAAACTGGATAGACCAACCTTAGCAGATCTGCTTTCCCCTTACAAGAATGCTGTGTGATAGCGAATGACAACAAGGAGCTGGATCTGTATCTTGCCTGCACTGCAGCTAAAGGTGGGGGCTGCAGCATTCACAGTTATATGGAAACCAGTTTTCAAGTGCTAAACTCTAATACTGATAGTGCTGTGACCTAGACAGATCAGCATGAGAAAATTGAGCTTAAGAAGCAGGGCATTTGAACCTGGCAATCTTTGTTATATTTGGTATCTGAACTAATCACATCAAAAATTAAACACGCCTTCAAAAGCTATGGTACAACCAAGTCCTAATCCAAATTGTATTTCTAGAAACATAGAGCCTTTCTCAGCCATTCAAAAAACTATATTACAATTTTTACCAATTGTAATGCAATTTGCCAATTCAAACTAGTTCTTCTAGAGGGTCTTACAAAATAATTTAAAAAACCCCAACTCAAACACAACAAAAAAATCATCTGAGCATCAACTGTTCAGTTTCATTTCTGAAGGGGTCTCCAGCTGGTCCATGACTCTATTAAGGGGGAGAGAGACCAGTTTGTCAGGAGCAGCTCCTAAGAGCACACTTTCCTGCTGCCTGTCAGGCCGACAGTTCCTTGGCCTCTGGGTCCTTATCCCACAAATTGTACCTCTTATTCTGTAAAAATTTTCTCTCTTCCTGTTGATTGCATAGGTGGCTGACAACTTCTTCTTTCCAATTCATATATCTTCCCTTGGGCCTTTAGACTGCTCTTTTAAAGTATAATCAGTCTCAGCAAGTGTCTAGTAATCACTATGTTAAAACACACATTTTCCAATGAAACAATATTTTACTAGGGGCTGTGCAAAAGCTAACTTCGTATGAAACCCCAGATTTACTCCATTTCTGTCTGCATCCTCAGTGGGAAAGATGGGCAAGTTTATTTTTTATATTTTCTTTCATTAGATCTTTACACTAATTAAAGGAGCTTTCCCATTTCTGCCCCTCATTTTGGCTTCTTCTCTGAAAGCCCAAGATGTTTCAGTGATTCTGTCTTCCCTCAGATTGTATGTGTCGTGGTTTAAACCAGACTAAAGCCAAAAAAACAGCACTGGACCAGCTACTATGAAGGACTAAAAATAGCTGTTAAAGCTGAACCCAGGACAGTTCATAAGAACCCACACCTTTTGTAGAGGAAAATCAGTCAGAATATTCTTTAGAAAAAATGACTACTGTTCATTCCATAACTGTAAGTTTTCGTGCATGTCTTCTCTCAAAATGTACTGATATCTAGGCATGAAAATTAAAGGATGCTATTGGTGTCATATCACCCCAAAACAGTATCACTTCAGCATGTCATCTCAGTATTCAAATCTAGAATCTCATGTGAAGATAAATATATAGATAAAAACAGAGTGAAAGCTTGGAATTTCTTGTGCCCTCTTCATATAGATGGCTCATAAAGCACCTCATCAGCTCAATGCAGAAATCACAATGCACATAGAGAACGCACACAGAATTATTTAAAGTGTTTGTACTGCATTATTGCTAGAAATCTCAGATTTTATTTGATTCAGTTTTCACAGCAGTGGCAGAGCAGCTTCAAAGTGAATGTCAATAGTCAAAAACAGATAGGTAAGATAGGTAACTTGAACACAACAGGTGACACAGCCAAGAAATAGCCCTTTTACATGGAATAGTGTTGCATGCATAGTGTTGTACTCTACAGACTAAGTTCTCACATTAGCGTTACCTATTTTCTTTTTTTTTTTCATCAAATGCTTCCTTCTGCTAACTAGAAATTTAGCACAGAATGCAATTCTAAACAGTTTCAAGGAACTATGAACTCTAAAAAATATAGCTATCAATATGGTAATAATAATTCTATCTGTTAGTTAAGGCAACATCCACAGGCAAGCCTTTGGCCCACTCTTTTCAGCACCCTCCTGTACTTACTTCAACATTTTCTCTATGCTTACTCTGTTTGGGGGGGAGTAAAGAGTTTAATACCAGGGTGAATATATTAAAAAGGTTAGGCACTATTGCAGTTTAATATACCAATACTGAGACCTTGCTGATGATACTTGA
Source organism: Loriculus beryllinus (assembly GCA_039877255.1). NCBI lineage: Eukaryota > Metazoa > Chordata > Aves > Psittaciformes > Psittacidae > Loriculus > Loriculus beryllinus. Next base: position 15,937 of record JBCJKH010057452.1, on the reverse strand, counting down.
TTACTCTTACAGATGCAAGTGGAGAGAGTCTCCAACCATTTTCAAATCCCAGAGGTATCTGACATAACATAACTAACATAACTGTATTTTCACATCTTGGTAAATTATTGTTGAGAACGCAACCAGAAACAAAAAGTTCCTTTTTCCAATCCAACTTACAGAGTTTACTTTGTGAGCAAAACAGCCTATGAAACCAATAGCTCATTGACCTGATGGATCACCCCATAAAGACTGCAGCAGGGTATCTCTAACTGAATTTGAATTTCAGTTATGTCAGGTTGTGTTAAGTTTCCTAACGCTACGTACAGTCAGCTTGAAGGAAAACATGGTACAACCTGACACGGTGAAAAACAGCCCTGCAAATCTCATCTGAAATGATGTGGCAGCTGATACCCTGAAACACACCTTGGTTTCAAAAGCAAAAGCAGTAACATAGTGACCCTCTAGAGAGAAACAAATATTAGGTGATCTTTCATTCTCTACCTGGGAATACATTATGTCTCTTTGCACTGTAATTTAAGAACTGTCAAGGAATCCATTGCTGAATGACCTCATCGACCCCAAGTTAACAAAGACTGATAGGCAGATTGCTGCTAGCCACAATAATGTGTTCTGTTATAGGCAATAAGCACATTGAAAGTTGGTTGAAAAACTCAGTCCAAAACTTTGGATTCTGTTTTGAAGATATGGATAAATAAATCTCTCCCAACACTTCAGAATACTTTAAGTTGGTCTTATCACTGTAATTATTGATTTCCACTGACTGACCAAACAAACATAACCACTATGGGGAAAACAGGCCCTGTTCAAGCTTTTTTTAATGCTGTATGAAGGCATATAGTTTCTGATACATATAAAATGTAAGAATGAGTTTAACATACATGTTGATACATGTAATAAATACATTCACATATGTTTGTATGCACACATAAGTAATCAAAGCATTCTTCAAACCAACTTTTAAACGACATCTATGTTCATACCTAACAATATCTACAACTAACTGAAAACCTGAAAAATTAAAAGGACTGATTCTATAAAAGGGAAACTGGGAGCATTTTTTTTCTTCTAAATACCAATTTAAAAATGCTTTAGGAAAAAAAAAAGGAAGACAAAGGAGAAAAATCTTTTGTAGTCAACGCTTTTTGCTTTTAGTCAACACTAATCAATGCTAATTATTGATTCAATCAACTTAAATAGTGATGTCTAAACTGGAGACAAAAACTTGAAATCATGTAAAGAAAACACAGTTTGGGCTAGGTTTGTTGGGTTTTTTTTTTAAAAAAAGTAGCAAATACTTAAAACTGAATAGAAATACATCAACAAACCTCTATAAAGTGAGGTGCGCTTATGTTTAACGTCATCTTTCATTAATACTTTGTTATACTTCAGTGTAAGAATTTGAAGAGCAAATCACACATTAAAAAAAAAAGTCAGCAACAAGCTCTTCATCTAGTAGTCTAAGCTGAAACAAGCAAGAAAAAAATGTCAAATGTTGGTAAAGTTTGCATTAAGTGCCTGCTTTATATAAAGATCGATGTGGTGACTGAAGATGTGCAGTAACGAAATACAAAGTGTCTGTCTATCAGCAAACGGAAAATGAGGGAAAAAGAATTCCAGAGATAAAAATAAACATTTTCCATCTTCTTTTCAATTCTGTGTATTTAAAAATACAGAAAAGCTCTGACATAAATTGAGCTGCTTGCTTTCACAATATTGCTGGTCATTACTTCTGCTCTGGGAAGATCAACATACAAAAAAGCATTAGCATCTTCAATTACTTTTTCCCTCTTCTCCTAAACATTTTCCAGAAAGACGTGTGCAAGAGGAGTAGTATTTACCTATAAATGTGAAAAATATATATAATGAAGGTAAAAAAAAGATACATGTCTAGAAGCACTTTATTTTATACACTGACGAAACTAATTCAAAATGTCCCAGAGGAAAATACAAATTAAGTAAAATTAAAGCAGTTTTATAGTTTGAACTCATGATCAAGGTATTAGATTCTTTTTTAACATGGAGTGAACAGGGCCCATTGGCCCAAATGTATGCTGACAGAAGGTCTGCCTTGTCACAATCAAAACAGCTTTTCTGGAGTTTCAGCTCCTTGCTAATGAATGAAGATCCTAGTGTCTCTGTCTCCGTGGTGGACAGGAATTACTAGCAAAAACTATTTCTCAATTCCATGAAAGAAAAAGATTAGTTTTTAGGGCATTTTGCAGGCAAGAAATTACTGATATCTCAATTATTCTGAAATACATTGTAGCTTTTTTCTAACCAGCATTCATTTGCAAGAAACCATTAGTGGATGCAGAGAACTGTCCCATGCAAATACCAAAACCCAGGCCTTCTTCATGGTTACCACTGTGAAACTGGAAACAGACAGTGGTCAATTTTACATTGAATCCATGTAATTCATAATGATTGTGACACAGGAAAGTTGTAGGAAAGGTACTTTTTTCACTACGATCTAGAATCATCTTTCCATGACCTGGTCTGTACCATTTGGGCTTGCTAGCACTGCTTCCTGACCCTTCTGATAATGCTCAGAACGAAATCTCTCCTGATGCCAAACACTTCCTCCAGCACTGCAGACAGAGCATTGTCAGCTGTGGCACTGGCCTTTCTCTCCCAAGGGACAAATGTATCCCCTACTGTCCAGGTATAATGTTGTTCAAAACATTCTTCAGAAAGTAATGAAACAATTTCTACACATATACACTTTTAATAGCAATCTTGCCGCAGTTAAAAGCTCTGCTGTTCTCCTTTTGACTTTCACTAATAGATACCTTCCACCAAAAATCTTCAATCATGAGAAGAAAATAGGAATATTAATTAACCATTTGCTATCTAAAAAAGTCCCCCTCAAAAGAAAGTATAACCACTTTTATGCAGGAAATCTCTTCTGTGTACACATATTAAACTTTCAATCATCGGTACACAAAGACATTAGAGAAAAGGGGTGTTATCTGAAGCAGAACTACCTTCCAGTCATAATGTTTGCTGTCTTGAGTACAGCAAAACAGACCAATATAGTAGGAACTCAAAATTAATAAGGCATAAGACTGAGATTTTGTAATTATTGCCCTTTTAATGCACATTGGGTAGCAGAAACAAGTTCTCAATAACTAAAATGCCTTGGGGAGCGGGAATTAGTTTAGCCATCTTCATTCTGCTGTATTACACTTATGTCTTTACTGTATACTGTTTGTCACTTGCCTTAATCAGGATATGAAATACTACACATTACAGAAACAAAATCTGGGGTGTTTTGTTATGAATTTTTTAAACTTCCCAACTGTAAACAAAAGCGACCAGCACAAGAACCAATAAGGCAATGCCCCTTCATAGTCACCCAAACACTCATTTGTCTAACATACGGTCATTTAGGTGAAGTCCTTCAAAGTGTGATTAAATCGACACTAAAACATTATACTACCTCACAACTTTCAAACATCTTAACATTGCATTTAATTTTTATCTTTCATTTGAATATAAAATGTATGTTAATCTCTGAAAAGAAGTTAAATTTGACCTTGAGACAAGTCTTTCAGTTAATTTTACTTCACTACCATGTAGGTTACAACACATTTTACCTATCATCAGCATTTACAGCCAACCATTTCCAATATTTATCAGCTTATGACTTTAATTACAATAAGCATGGACCTAACTCCAAATATCACATCTATCAGATTAAGTCCTCAGAATTTCACAGCAAAGTCTAAGAATGAATGCTAAGGGAACACGAATTTCCTTGTTCTACCCATTTTATATAATGCATTAATAATGGAGTGCTGACTGAACTGAAAGAACCAGGAAGAAGAAATTTCATGTGTCCACTATATTGTGAAGACAGAAGCCAATTATGAGGGCTGTCTTACCTTGGGAAGCCCCTGATAACCTGTCATACAGTATGCTGCATGATGGAAATCATTTATTTTCTATTTGACATATCAGAGAGAGACAGAAGGGCAAAAGCAAGAAGAAAAGAAAATCTTAGGAGGCAGTCAGTTTACAGTACTTAAACACATGAACTTCTCCGTGTTTGCTGAATACTTTATGTTCCTGCATCAACATCCCATTATCTACATAGCCTGACCTTGCCAAACCAATTCATTCTCCAGGACAGACCAAACACAAATTTAATCTGGAAAACAGAATGGCAATAGTAAGCTCCCAGGTCTATATGGAAACCAAGTTATGAGTTGAAAAGCTTTCTAGCTCAAATAATAATCAGACACTACTCATCTCCAGGGTTTTTGCATTTTTCCTTCCATATATACTTACAAAGGTAGTATCCGTAGCTAACATTTTCCCTGTGTGCACACACAAAGGAACTAGCACAATAAATTGATCAGTTCCAATGAAGATATGTTCCTATAAAGACTGAATGCCATGCATTAGTCCCTACCTTCCAATATGAACACTGCCTTATTTGGGAACCTGGAAAGTCAGGTGTCATGCTAAAAACAAAAAAAAAAAAAAGTAATAATATTGCACATTTTTTTTCCCAAAAGGTTCACCTTTTTAAATGTGTTTAAATAATACCAAGTCAAACTCCTATTCCTGCAAGTGATTTCTACGCTACCTCTGTATTAAAGCTAGATTTCTAACTAAAGATTCCAGGTGACAGACATTCATCAATATAAACGCAAACTGCCTTTGCTTTTTGTTTACACAGATACATACATATTTGTATGGATATTGCTCTGTACATGCATGTGCATATAACTAATGTACATACGCATTACACAAATGCAGCATGAGGACATGAATACAAACAAAAATGCACCCTCTGAAATATTCTAAGCACATATGTTCATGGATGTTGTCAACACATGCATTTATCCCACTGTTCTCCTATCACTTACTGATCCTCAAACACTACCAATTAGTCTCAGCAACAGGTGGCTCGCCGCAAGGACAGACATGCAAAATAAACATCATTTTCTCAAAAAGCTCGCTTTGCTTTGTTAGCTGCTGTCACCATACAAGCAGCTGCTATCAAAGAGGCATGTCCCAAATAGTGAAGGCTGCAGGGAAAGGAAGACAATTAGCTCCTGATTAGCTCCCTTATTAATGTTACCCAAATGACTCTGCAGCTTGTCACGTCAAGAGAGAAGGCTCACAAGAAGGTGGCTCCCTTATTAACGTTACCCAAATGACTCCGCAGCTTTTCGTATCAGGAGAAAAGGCTTACAAGAAGGTGGACAGAGCCATAACACAGTCCACAAGATTTACACAGTCCATTGAAGCCTCTGAAGCAATGCATGATCACAAAGGGAGAAAGGCAGATCATTTTGAAGCCTGTGACACGAAGCCTCAGCAACTGAAGTGAGATACGAGCCTCGCTGCATAGCGTAACAGTAGTTATGGCACCTTACCAATTACTTCTCATAGAGATAGCTCCATTTCCCCATTGCAGTATGAAGCAAGTTCAGAGACAGTGCGTCTATGTAAAGTATGGTCTAACTATAAAGTGCATAGCTATCAGATGAACCACGAATGAACACAGAAGCCACTTCTTATTTAAAAGTGATCTAAATTCCTCATCTTTAAAATAAGGAGAACAAAACTGCCAGTGAGTGCAGCAAGGCCCCACCTGAAAAATGTACTTTGGAAAAAAATCAACCAGTTGGTTCAATAATCCCTTGCCTCTTAAGCACTTTGGTCAAAGTGAAGAAGAGAGGAGGAAGAGCCTTCTCCAACAGGTATGCAAACAAAAACCCCTATTATGAAGTAATAATCAGAATTTCTTTTCAAAACTGACAATTAAATAGGACCATACAGCCATTTCTTTAAAATGAGAATTCCTAAGAGGTTTGAAAGGCATGAACAACTGGATTTTAGGTTGGCTTCTGCTACCACCATTTTAATAAGAAACATTAGGGGCTGGACTTCAGCTCAATCCTCACCATAGCCATCAGCTTCCTTCGTGATAAACTTCACTTTTAGAAAGCAAACAAACCTAAAACACACACATGCTACCTGGTACCTGGAAATTTTTAATATTTGTGAGTGACAAAAAAACCTCTGGAAAAGTCACACCAAGATGTGATACTGATGCCTCATCTTAGTATGAGATTTAGGGCAGCTGCAATCCCTGTGATAACTGGAAAGTTACGGGCCATGCATCTAAACCTGACTGATAGAGGCCAGGCATAAATAAAATAAGAATAAGGTGCATTAAAGTCTGATTTACATGACTGATATGTACATACAAACAGGGCTGGTAGGAGTATATATAAATCCTTCTCCATGACGATCTGCAGACTCCTGAGACATTAAACTCATACATGGCAGATTCACTTATATTCCAGTAAAATTAAGCTTTGCCACATCTTGTAAAAAGGCTTTAGGAAGAAACATATTCAAAAGGCAAAATAGTCACTAGACCAAATACCTAGATCACACTAAAAGCCAATGAAACTTGGTCATCACCCTGCCATTGGGCCTCCAAAAACTTCTGTGGAATTAAATAAAATTCAAAGCATAGAGAGGAAGCATTTTGACAGGTTATGTGATCTTTAAGGACTATTTTGGCTTCATTTTGTTTGAAATATATGACATTGCACATCAACTGTCAAATTCTGTAAGAGGCGCTCCACTGTAAGACAGGCTTTTGGTGTCTGACAATATGGCAACGTCCTACACAAGATTTTATAATTAAAAGCTTACTTTTGGGTACATTTACATGTTTCAAACAAACTAGGAATTAATATCACACATTTCTATATAATTACCACAGTAATTACAAGCAATAAACATCAACCATTTAAAATCCTTTTTTCCTATCATCCTTTTTCCTTAAAAACAAAAAAAAAAAAACCCACCTGCCCCATGATATTTACAATATTTTCCCCTAATAAAATATCTCTTTAGCACATAAAGGATTAGCTAAATAAAACAGCCACCCTCCCCTCCAAAACACATGGGAAAACAAAGCTATTTACAGGTCTCCTTTTGCTTGCCAATTTCCAATCTCTAAATCATGATTAAGACAAAAAAAAAAAACCACAACAAAAAAAAAACACAAAAAAAAAAAGAACCCACAACAAAACACCCCAAAAACAAACAAAAAAAATCCCCTCCAAACAAAACACAGCCAAAATCCCCCAAACATTTAGCTGCTGATTTCTATTGTTTGAGAGAATACTCAAATCAATATCAATTTCTCATAGGAGCATTTCAACCAAGGGTTGTGTTTTAATTTTCATTTAGGCAAGTAACAGAAATAAGAACATTCAGGAGCACACTGATCTAAACATCCCCCAAATCCCTCACAGTCACACACAAAGACCATAGATGTTCTTACCTCCTTATTTTCTAATAAATTGATGACCAAAAAAAAAAAGTTCCTATAGATTCTGCTGGAGAAATACTTGAAAAACAGCAGTGGCCAAGAATAAGAGAAATTCAACTTGGCTTTTCATTTTGTAAATAATCGTTCAGAGTCCCCAGGCTCCCTTAAGCTTTCATCATTAAGAAACAAAGATCCAATCAGCTATTGTTTTGCTAGATAGCATAAGTGATCTTTCTTCCTATATGAATATTAAAAACTTGCAATAAAAATGCACTCCTCTCCTGCAACGGGTCAGAACTTCTCAAATACTCCTCCAGCCCCAGGTGATTATTAATTTGGCAGTCTTTCATTTCCTTCTGGTGGCACTGCCAGCCCCGCTGCAGCAGAAGGATCTCAGATTTGTGGGGTTTTATTATAAAGTGATATAAAGTCACAGTGACCAGAAAAATAGATTTCATGAAGTCCCAAGAAAATGAAAATCTCCAGGGGAAATTTTAAAAAGTAAACAAGAGAAAGGAAGATTTTGCATTAGTAGTGACTAAATTCAAGTATTTTTTCCACATACCCTAAGACAACTCAGTGATTACTATAGACCGAGGGTTTTAGAACTCTTTTAGAGATGGTTTACTCCCTCCCAATCCATTATACAGTACAATAACAATGAGTCTTTCTGACTCAGCTAATGAAGATGAAAAATTAAAACACAAAAGGGATTAAACACTGGAACATTAGAAACAAACCTTTTCCTGAACAATGGCGGTCTTGAATCCTGTGATTTTGTGTCTGATGTTTAGATTACCTCATATTTAACAAAGTCTGATCAAAACTTTTAATACCACTGAATCTTCTGTAAGAGCCTTTTCTTCTGGGATTCCCTGATATCAAACCTAACTGAGCACCTGCTGCTGCTGGGTTGATTCTTTGCTGTCTAATAGCTTGCAATTGAGTTCACAGTGCAATCTTCCACAATGCTGGAATTTTGAGATCTCTTTGTACTGACCACCTTCTTTTAATTAACAGAAAAGGCTTGAGGCCTCTGCCGTATCAGACTGATTCAAAATCGGTCAACAAGATCAACATAATTTAGAACACAAGCAGACTGACACATGACCTCACACATACAGAGTGCAATCACAGACGCTGTATTTTTTCAGCAACCAAGTAAAATTCAACACAAACTGAAAAACTCAATCTCTGCGTGTCTACATGTAGACAGCTCGTTGTAAACATAGTCATGCGTGTTTCAGTTTGAGGTTATAGGTAGCCTCTACAGTCACCTCTACGCAGTCTAAAGATTGAGAACTTGGCATATACCTAAGTTTTGAAGGACAGGAGGTGATACTGTTTCATAGTTCCATCTGACATGGATGGTATTAGGCTCTGCTGCTTAAAAGTGCCTCATGCAAGTGATTCTTCACATCAGGCATACATTTCTGTGGCAGGATTCAAAATCAGGAATAATTCTGAGTACCTTAAACAGGCTATAAATTCTCCAATTCCTTTCCTATGATTACTCATTTGCATACAGATTTCAAGGAGACCATGAACTCATTTAAAGTCACACTGCTACATCAGTTCTTGCAGAATTTGTGAAAAAGCTGGCAATAAAGTTTTCGTCTTTATTACTATCAACCCAATCCACATTCTTTAACTTAAGAAAATAGGTCTCAGTCTAGAAAACAAAATTCCTTCTCTTCCTTCCCTCAATTATGAAGCTTTTAGTCAATTTTTACACCGTATTTTTTAAATGTACTGCAATGAATTTGCAGAGCTAGTGAAACAAAGACCTTCTATCACCTTCACTACATGAGGAAAGCCCATAAAGTGGAGACACTCACTGCTAACTTTGTAGTTTTCTCTCTTACTCCTTAAGTCTAATAAGAACTTTCTCCACCAGTCATATTATAAACCATCAACTGATCTGACGCAACTGTCTGAAGAGGCCCTAAATGTCTTATTGTTCTCTGATATAAATTCAAGATTTCTATTACTGCCAGTTTGCTAATTTTCTGTTACTGTTGCACAGCAAAAGTTATTAAACCAGATCCAAAGGGAACTGACTAAATTATAGTAATCCAAACAGAAAGAGGGCAGTCTGAGATGCCACAAAAAACCCACTTCCATCCCCTAGTGGTATTACTGCCATCACACCAATGTAATGCCTTCTCACAGACAGTCGATGGTTTCTGAGAGGGTGGCTGTATTTGCTAAACTCACTTGCCTCTGGGGTTCCAACCCCTTCTGATGCCATGATTCAGAAATCTGTTCCTTTCTGATGGTATAAATAGGATTTTAGAGAAAGAAAAGTACCCTATAACCCACACTAATTAGCCAATAATCTAAAGTGTCCCTCTTTTTTTGCCTCCCACCCTTCTTACTGCAAGGCTGCCCTTGTTATTCCCATTTTAATACCATAATGTACAGTTTCACTTAATTACAGCTTGTCCAGACTTCCACAGTTGCACAAGATGGGAATGAATAAAAGATACAAGCCACCATAAAGACTCCCACAGATGTTATTTTATACAGCAGAGACAGAGCATAGCACTAAATATTGCTTGCTAAAGGAATAGTGTATTTTGGTCATCAGAACTATCGTTTGGAGTCAAATATCTCCATTCCAAACTATTTTCTTTTTTATAAAATCTGATAAGCTCATATATACTTTCATACAAGGCAATCATAACACAGCATCTATAATACAGAGCAACAGGGAAGATCTTCACTCAAAATTAAAGCACACTGCTGTTCCTTCAGTCAACAAGATTTCTATTATGCCAGAAGTGCCTGGTGGGGTATCCAGTTAGGTGTTGGTACTCAGGCTGTGCTGACTTAAGAAGACAATGCCAGAATCTGACCTTTAATTATTCTTCCACAGCAAGGGGGATGCACATTCCTACTGACAAAAATAAATGGAAGAAAGACAGTTCTTTCCTGTAAAGATTCTGTCATTTGAAGGATAAAGGTGATTACAGGGAAGCATTGGTTGTAGTTAATGGCTTATTCCTTTCTTAACAAAGTTCTCTTGATGTTGTAATACAGATTTTGGAAGACAAGATGTACCTTAATTCCTGTTAACGGCAGTGTCAAATATTAGTATCAGTGGGCCAAAGCAAAATTACTTTCAAAATTACTGAGGAGTTTCATGAGGCCAAATGAGATCTCTTAGTTATGGTCTGTTATGCAAAGAAGGTGTTTTGTATTTCCGGGGCTGAATATTTCTTGGTCTTTTGATATAAACATAACCACCATTCTTCCACAGCAGCTTTCTCTATTTTCCTCACTCTGCACAGGTGTTTTCCAGAAGATATTTTGCTCATGGTATAAGCAAATGTTGGCCAGAGGCAGACCAGAGGAAATCATAATCATATTGAAAATTAAACTCGAGACAGCCATAGTACATACCAGAGCTGGATTACTATCCTGAGTTCCCGAGATCTCTTCCACATCTGCTGCATGACAGCTTAAGATTTATCAAGCCAAAGGTTCAATTCTTACTGATAGATGAGATAGGCTGGTGAGAAGGTGCCCAGGAAGGTTATGGAGCAGATACGCTTGAGTGATATCATGCAGCACATACAGGACAACCAGATGATTAATCCCAGTCAGCATGAGTTTATGAAAGGCAAGTCCTCCTTGACTAACCTGATCTCCTTTTACAGGTTGATCTGCCTAGTAGATGAGGGAAAAGCTCTGGCTGTTGTCTACCTGGAATTTAGTAGGGTCTCCAACACCATTTCCTAATGAATTATCCTGAGAAACTGGCTGCTCATGGCTTGGAGGAGTGTATTCATCACTGTGTGAATAACTGGCTGGATGGCCAAGCCTAAAGCATGGTGATGAATGGAGTTAAATCCAGCTGGTCGCCAATCACAAGAGGTGTTCCCCAGGAACAAATTGCACCAGGGAAGGTTTAGACTGAATATTAGGAGAAAATTCTTCACCAAAAAAGGTTGCCAAGTTGTTAAATCACAATCCCTGGAGGCATTAAAAAGATGTGCAGATGTGGCATTTAGGGACATGATTTAGCAGTTGACTTGCCAGTGCTAGGTTAACAGTTGGACTTGATGATCTTAAATGTCTTTTCCAACCTAAATGATTCCATGAAATGGGGGACTGTCAACAGTTCCCGACTCTGTAAGGCCTTCCAATTTAGTGAAAAGAAATATTTCCTCCAAATAACATTGCAATATCTATGTTTACATCCAGAGCTCTCCCATAACAAAGAATAATCAATGAAATTATTGCAAGGAATGCCTCCACTCAATTTTTGTCTCTGTCTTGAAGCCCTCTACAATTTTTTCCATATTATTTTGTTATAAACAGCCTATTTGGGTCTTGATTACTTAAACGAGAGGTACAAAACCAAAATATCCAGTTTTAAAAAGTCAGTGTTCCCCAGTAATAAGACTAATCCTATTTACTCAATTTTTACACAAAAATAATGCATTATTTCCATTTAAACAAACACTGTTACATGACAAATATTAAATCACTCTCCAATGGATCTCAGACATCCAGATTATATTCCTAATGGGCACCGACTCCGAATAACCCAACCTGTGAGGCCTTTTTTCTTCTGCTTTTTATTTAATTTTTCATAGTCTAATGATGCATTTTCCTACTAAAATGATTGAAGTAAGTCTTAAAACAACTTCAAGAGCAACAAGTCTAATAGAATGTAGATCCAGAAGGCACAAAAGGCCTGCATAAACAATTAAAGGAAGAGAAAAAATGTGTCACCTTTGCACACCTCTGGACAGGAAGGGAAATTTGCATAGCTGTAGACAGCTAGCTAGATATAAAAATGAGATTCAGAACTAACTGAAATCGAAGATACCTAGTTTATAGTTACACAAATATCTTAATGGTCAAGCGCTCCCCATGTCTCTGCAATTTTTATGCAATGGAAAATGCACAGCTACCTTATCTTGTAGGATAACGTGATAAACTGTAAATCACTCAGATACTATGATAAAAGAACCTCACTAAACAGTTTCATGTAAAGTCATAAAGGTAATGTATAGCACAGCACTGACTAAGTGTACAACTTCGGGTTCTGCTCTGAGACCAGATAACTCCAAGTCCTTTGATATCTGAATTATTGAGAGATTCACCATATTTCACATTGACTAGTTCCTGAAGAGAAGGAGCATCGAGATGGAAACTTCTATTTATTTTAATTCACAGTATGAATGATATTTATTTCATATTCCACAAAGATCACTGCAGTACAGAATAATTACAGCCCTGCAACTATGGCTTTACATTTAAATACAACCTGGATTGCATTAATCAGAACTTTCCAATTCCCGGATGTTGAATAAAAAGCTGGCTCTGCCTAAATAATTTTGTTACATTATATATACACAAAAATTCAGTAGTCTACTGTTTTGCAAATATATGAATACGTCACAAGCATATGAATACTGTGCAGGAATGCTAATAGCACATATTTATTGACAGCTACACAATATATAGAAAACCACTTGAACCCTCAGGACCCAATAAAAACTGCATCCCATACCATATTTTTCCTCTAAAAAAGATTTTAATCATTTTACATTCATTATGGTCCTCAAGATTAATCCCTTCTATGAAAGCAATGACTAATAATACTTTTTCTTCTTTAACATACTCAGTCACAATGCTTTCCAAAGCAGAAGAGAAACAAAAAGAATCATTCAGAGTACATTAATTCACTGTTTATCATTGATCAGCAGAGAAAAGGAATAGTCCTGGCCAAAGAGCTAGCACCAGCCTATAGAAAGGGTGCTGAAGAAAGCCAGCAAAGCCACAACAAAGCTTAACCATAAGAAAAAAAAAAAAAAAAAAATAAAACACAGTATCTAAATACAAGAAGCCTGAGAAGGAGTAGGATTTCTGGCTCAAGGAAGACATAAAGCACTGATAGAAAGCCACACCAAATCTTTACTGGGTAAACCAAAAAAGAAACCATTTCCACTCAGGAAGGAAACCAAAGAATTCCTGATCAGAGTGGCATTAGAAAGATTAGTAGACGGGACTGGGCAAAGGCAACAAGGGAGCAGAGAAAATATGTTTCCTTGAGTCCATATATGAACTCATACATACAGTTACACACAAGCATATACACATGTGCATGTAAATATACATACACTCCTTTACCACTGCCTTAAAAACCATACATAAATATTTATGCTGGTGTGTATATATGAATTCTCTCCCTCCCTACAAGTTTCCATGAAAGACAATAGAGACTGGGAACTCACTCACCAAAGTTCATTGCACACTGAGATATCCGAATACTTTTTCTCAGAATGTTACTGCCTGAAGCCCCATATACATCCTCCAGGACAGACTGCTATCCTTCTGTAGTTCAATTTCCAGCTATGCATTTATTGATGAATGGATATATAAACATTCACTCTCTAACAAATGTGAACTAAAGAGACTCCCTTCTGGAATTAGTTCCTTGGATTCCCTGTTCAAGTACACCAAACATTCCTTACATTTCTCTTTGCCATTTTCACATGCCTGAACAAACAGTTTAGCCTTATGCCATGGCTTGAAAAGTCAATAGATGGAAACGATCATCAGTGAGGGAAAGGGAGTCCAAGAACTTCGGACCTTTTGCAGATGACATCTACAATTTTCAAAGACCTCTCTGTTCAAACTGAATTAATTTGCACCCTCTGGTTCCAGGCTGCTGAACTTTGCACTTTCTTTAGACAGCGTGTGCTGCATTACGAAACATTTCTCTGTTTCAGAATATAAAGGAGAAAAAATAGAGTCACCAACAGCCATTAGTTTCTGCAAAGTCAAACTTGGAGTGTTCACTAAAATATTACAACGAGTTGAAAAAGAGTGTAAAGAATGCACAATGAGTGTTTTCAGGACTAGATTAATAATCACTTCCGATCAGATGACTGACCTGAAAAACCGGTGGAAAACTGCTTCTAATAAAGCCTCTGTTTTTCTCATGAGCATCCACTCAGATACATACTTTTGAAGTCTTTTAATACAAACTGATTTTAAAAATAACTATCTTGAATAAAGAATTCAAACCTTCTGCTTTCAAAGTGACACTCCACAGCTTTTTGAATTTGACAAAATACTTTTCAACCTGTTTGAAAGGTCACAATCATTTCCTTATCTCACCTTGAATTTACAAGCAAGGTAAGTTGCCTGAAACTGCCCAACCTATTTGTCAAAAGATTTCTGACTGGCTTCTAATACCACTGAACTTCCAGGTAGACTATGACAGCACTTGTTCAGAATAAAGGCTTTATCATAATTTTAAGATCATTTGCATATCATGTGAGGCCTTGCCCTGAAAGCATTTCATGAATAGCTTTTATGGGAAACAATCTCTGCCCACCACTCTCATACCCTGCTAGGAATTATGGAGGGGGGTTAGAGAAGGAGAAGCCTTACTTATGCTACTGGCACAGTTACTCATATACCTTAAAAGTACTTAAATTAATTTATAAGTAATAATTTGAAGCGAAACTTACTTTCTTTAATTACATTTAGTGTTATAAACTGTGATGCATTATTAAATAAAAAAATACTACCAAAAAATAACAAAAATCTATGCTTAATTTAAGCAGGCCAATTACTTTAAGTGCTGCAACAGTCAGAAAAGTGATTCAAGGATAAACATAGGAATACACAATGCCATTTCTTCAACAGCTTTCATATCAAATTCAGTATAAAATTCAAAAGGTCGATTTCTTTTTCCTCTACACCATGTTATAACAAACTCCCAATGGGACTTGAAGAACTTTGTTGATTTCTTTCTTTCCTCGTATTCTCTGCAGCAGCAATGATCACATACTATGTTACAAGAAATGCTCTTTTCATGGGAAAGTCTTCATTTTTTCCAAGTAGAAATTAATTATATTATATTTGTCTGAAGTCTAGACATCCAGTATCCCTGGTTACACATGAATAACTAGGTAGTGCAGAATTTTTGTACAATAGATGCTCAGAGAATTCTGTTCCTTATAGGATGAAAAGATGCTTAGGCCAAGTCTATGCCTCTCTTTATCATCTTACACAGCAGCACCAATGGTGAAGATTATAGAACCATAGAATACAAGGTTGGAAAAGACCTCAAGGATCACCTGGTCCAGCCTTCCCTGACAAAAGCACACTCTAGACAAGTTGGCCCAAAACCCTGTCCAGATGAATCTTAAATTATTTAACAGTGGAAAGTCCATCACTTCTCTGGGGAGACTATTCCAATGACTAATTGCTCTTTCTGGTAGTGCCAAAATTGCTGAACAGACATCTATCAATGCATGTGCAACTGGTTCACTACTTCTTTAGCACCAGATACCCTGTCTTGACCTTAAACAAAGCATTCTCACTGGAAAACACTGTAGAGAAATGTGGCAGCCCTAGTCATGCAGAACTGGTTGCCCGACAGCTGCAATAATGATCCAGAAAGCAGAAGATCACCTACATTACACTGACATATTGAAGAAATATCAAAGACAATAAAAAAAGTACACCAGGAAAAATGTAGCACCTCCCACATGAAGACAGGCTGGGAAAATTGGGGCTATTCAGCCTGGAGAAGAGAAGGCTGCGTGGAGACCTCATAGCAGCCTTCCAGTATCTGAAGGGGGGCTATAGGGATGC
>JBCJKH010057451.1:9361-29965 GCA_039877255.1 Loriculus beryllinus | reverse complement strand
TCCACTAGAGTCTACAAATGGGCTCTCCGTTTCATGTATAACATCAAAGTATGCCAATGTAAATGTTGTATAGTTAATAAATAGCCCAAACAAGCATTTAGCTGAAAAGCCATTTAACATCAGCTGTAATAAGTGACAAAGAAAATTATGATAGAGAACATCTCTTGAAGAAGATGAGAGATGGCTGCAAAAGATAATCTGATCTGTAATGAATACAGTACAACTGCTTGTTTACAGTGATTGCTGCACTGTAACTGAAGGGGGTGCATGACAACCATGCAGCATCGCTGTGACAGCTTCCATTTCCCTAATAACGGCGCACCCTTCCTAGTATTATTCTATCAGATGTAACATGTATAAAGTAGTGCATATAAATGTCAATAATATGATATAATCATATGGCCCTTTACAGATTAATAGATTACATGAACAGGACACTATTTTTCCAGCCAAAAATAGAGCAAAACAAGAAATACAAAGATACTTCTAACACCATTTTCACCTACTTCTAAATTATTATAGATCTTCAGTCTGGTAAAGCCTTACTTTGCAAAGAACTCCTATTTTGTTTTTTTGTGGCAGTTATCTTAGTATAAACACAGACATTGTTATACTCATTGTGCAGCCAGATGGAAACAACTGAAGTTGATAAAAACAAATTTATAATCTAAGGGTCCATTATCATCATACAGGGCCTGCTTTTCTCCTTTGAAGTCAAAGAGATTTTGTCATTGCCATCAGTGGAAATGTGATCAGAATTTTGGCCATGAATGGGTGAATTTTCTATATATTACTTCCTTCATCACAGAAACAGCTACTTCAGAACCCTTAAATTAATCAAGGGGTTTATTATCAGGGGGCATTATTATGAAGGACACTACCATAAATCATATGCTGTATATGTCCCATACTTCCTATTTCAGATAAAAAGCAGATTACAATAAGAATATACAAATATTACTGAAGAAAAGACAAGGAGTGGAAAAATCTTGAAGAACATGATGAACATGCTTAGATTTTGGCAGCTGTAACAATGGGAGCAGAAGAGGAATTAGGCCCAGGACAGCTTTGATGAGTTTGTTGTCAAATTGGAAATGGGAGTAGAATGATAAGTGTGATGATCTGCCTTTGACACAGAGGAAAATATTTGACTTCTGATAATCAGATAATCAGCTAAGAAAGCCTTGGGCTGTGCTAATTTGTTGGAGTGGAATGTGTTTAGGCAGGATGATGAACATTGATAAGGCATTTGTGAGATGGCACAGTTATGATTCCAAAGCGTTTAGTAAGATATTTGTGAAGTCACTCTAACCCTAACAATGTAGTCAATGTGGAGATGATGTAAATGCAGATTAATCTGATCTCTAACCAACAGAGTATAGAATGATCTGAGTGTATTTTGCCATACATGGTCATATGTAAATTTAAATAATGTATAGATCAAACAGCATGGCTTGTGAAAATACATATATTTGCAATGGTTCTTCAGAGAAGGGTGAGATGTGCAGTGAAAGAGGAAGGAACATTTAGATGCATGTGGCTGTGCGTGGAAAAGAGGTAAAATGTGAGAGGACAGGGTGAAAAAGTATTGGGTGTGAGAGACTGAGTAGGAGGATAAAAGATGTAGAAGATAAAAGGGTTTAGAGAGGAGAGATATAGACAAGGGAAAATGTATGTCTGATCTTAAAGATAAGGGTAAATAGCTTCAGTTCAGTACAGTAAGCAACAGGAAGCCAAGCGGTGATTCATATGGCCAAAGCAACAGGAGGGGACATGACACAGAAGCCTAATTTTGGAGAGATTATTGGGGAAGATAAGTGAAAGAATAGGAGAACATTAGAGAAGGTTATAAATGAGCACCAGACTATATATGAAGATATTAGTAGGTACTACTCATAAACCAAATATTCTCCACTAAAAATTGGTAGGAGGTCTTCATTTTCAGGCATTTAATATTATGGATGGGTTTAATTTGTTGTGTTTCTTTTTCAAAATAATACCAAGTAAAGGTTCTTCAGCCATGGACTAATCATTTGCCAAACTTAGTTTTTAATTAAATGCATTACTGTGCTATATGAGTGCATAAAAGAGTAAACATCAAAGTTGCTCTGTTGTGCTATTGTTAAAATGGAAAAAGTGTTTTTTCCTTTGGAATTTCAAGTTTTATATTACATGATTTAGCCCAAGGCAAATATTTTTTATGGCTGAATTATAAAGTTCTTGGGAAACAGGTTTATAGCAGAAATGCAGACAACCTTCAAAAAAGCATTATAAGCATCAAGTCAAATTATGAAGCAAAGATGGGCCTGAACCCAAACCCCAAAGCTAGCCACTCCATTAACTTTTGAATACACTATATGCAGATTCAGTTTTTGTAACACTAACTCATCCTTCCTATAAAATCCCATTACTGATGTGAAAATGGAAGGCTGAGCAGTTGCAGGATCAGGACCTAAAATACCATGACTAAAGTATGAGAACTGGATTATAAAGTAAGACTTCTGAATGTTTTGTTTGATGCCAGTTTATATTCAAGATGATTACAGATTAACCATTTTCAGATAAATATATGTAAACCAAGGATAGAATGTCTTCACTTAGCATTTCTGGCCAATTGATATGTGGAAGAAACCTGAACTCACATCTGTGAACTATAGAGAAAAAGATGGGTAGAAAAACTGGACTAATGCCATTCACATTATGGTAGGGAAGCACCTCAATGTACCAGACTCTGCTATACTTCCTGGGTCTTCAAAATTCAACAGCAAAAAAAAAATAAAAAATAAAAGTCCTGATGTGAAATCTAATATGTCCACAGAGCACCGAGGCAGAAGGGCAGAAATCTTTCATGGGCCATGTTAGCCACAGCAGAGGCCATTCCTGCTTAGCTGTCCTCAAAGCCTGGTACACATCTCTCTGTGCAAGAAGAAGAAGCACTGACATTTGAGACATGAGCATGTTGAAATAATCCTCGGTGTATGGATTCATGGTTACAGAGAAGGCTGAAGTGATAAAACCAACCTTCATCATTAGTCTTATAGTTTATCACATTGTACCATCTTGAGTAATGTACATGTTCTGTCTGCATTTAAGTGTTTAATTCTTTTTCAAAGAATGGAATTTCTTTAAAATACACTAGCTACGTACATCTGCAGATGTGCCTGCATCTGCAGAAAGTGACTTCTTAACCTGACAGGAAAACAAATGGAAAAAACTACCACGGTTTGGTTGGTTGGTTGTTTGGTGGGTTGGTTGGTGGGTTGGTTGGTTTACAGCGTACAACTGGAAATGAGTATTTTCTCTTTACAGATTCACAGAAATTACCTGACTAATCCCAGAGCACCCACCACTGTAATGCACCAAGTGTAACTTCCAATATACATGCTTTCTGGTTATTTGCTTACTATTTTTCACTTACAGAGTTAGTCTTGGCTTCTGAGACTGAGTTTTTTAAACAAGCGTGTATACACTTCTGCAGCCCCCCCAGTAAGCTACCACCAGCAGATAATGTCTGTTTTCAAAAACAGATGTATTTTATTTTAAAACCCATGTTGTCTCTCAGTCAGTTGCAGACTACGACGTGCTTCAGGACAGAACCAATTCATCTCAAGGACTGCCCAGCAGCATGAGAGTTTTGATAATCAGAAACCACTGATAATACTTCCCTTCCCCCATGTTCTGGGAACTTCTATAAAAGAAAAAAATAAAGTGGGCTTAATGTGCTAGCCATAAAATATACATCCCAATCAATCAAGGAAACGCATAAGTATTGGATATGATGATCCAGAGACTGCCTAAAGATGGGAAAATGAGACTGAACCCAATAACTCAAGTCTGACTAGTTCCAGTCTGCCTGGTTTCCAGCCTGCCTGCAGACACAGGCAGGGGCAGAAGCAGAGACAAGAGCAAGGGCAGAGGCAGAAGCTAAGGAAGGAAAGAATGAAGCATACAGGGAGTTTAACAGAATCAAACTGCACTTTAGTGCACAATGTTACAAAACTGCAGTCATGGAAGGGGAATGTCTGGCAAAAACTCAGAAAGTAATGACACAGTGTGCAGTATGAAACCAGCAGACAGATTTCCTATGGACTTAATCTCCAGACTTCAGCTGACCTTAATGTCGGGGCTTCAAAAGGGCAGTGAGGGAGAGAGCGTGGAAGGCTCAGAACCTGGGCTAGAGACAAAGGGATGAAGGAGGCTGAATCTGTGTATGATTTCTGAACACAGATGTAACACATTTGTAGTTAATCTGTGTGGCTACAGACTTACAACTATGTTTGAAAACTATTTCAAACACGGTTATATCTTCAGAGTGGACAGGGATTTACTGCTGTGGCTACACTTGGAGGATGACCCTGCCCCCAGCAAAGCCACTCTTTTCCCTCTATATCCTTTGGAGAGATTCCTTGTGGAGCATGTGCTCCAACAGGCCTTTGTCCTGATAAAGCGTTAACAGTGTTTGCCTCACTATGCACCAGTAACAAATTGTTTTCAAACTCTGCTCTGGGAGATGAGAATGGCTGACATCCACTGTCGGCTGCAGGTCATTTTCCTATTACCCATCTTTGGGGACCATTTAACACAGTGTTTCAGCTTTCAGCCTTTGAGCTCTTCCTCTAACTGCTACCTCAGTGACTGGATTTTCTCCACACAAAGGGAGCTCAAAGCCCTCCACATAAAAGAAGCAGTTGGGTTCATCTAGGTAATCACTTCTGGGTACAAGGATAGCTGGTATGGCAGGGCAATGGGGCAAGGAAAGGACAGGCCCCATAGCTGGTGAGCATCACACTGTTCAGCCAAAAAAGCAGGATTCAGAGCTCACTCTGTCCCTGCTTTGTGCCTGTCCCCTGGTGCCAGGAAAAAGGGGGGTAGGGGGATTGATCAGAAGACGCACTCCCCAGTAGGGATTTCATGCCACATAGTCTCCATGGAGAGCAGAGCTGGCCCAAGGGGACCCTAGCAGCTCCTCAACCACTCAAGAGGCTTCATGAGAGGCAGACAGACTGGGTGGCAAAGCCACAGGGGAAGCTGAGGGAGGCAGGAATGACAGAATGGGGTGGTATGACAGAAGGGTGGTAGGAAGAGGGTAGGAAAGGGGTCTGGAAGGAGAGGGTTCAGAAAGGTGCTCCAGAGATGCAGAAATGCAAAGGGAACAAGGGAGGTGTGTCCAGGTGACCTGCCACCTGGGAGTGTCTCCACGGGGCATCCTCACAGCCCACAGCACCACAGCCAGCAGCCCCTAGGATCAGAGGGGATGGTGGTGTCCCACTGGGGGACAGCTGGGACTCTGAGGGACACGCGTGGGGCTTGGCTGTATATTCCCACTAAGCAAAAAGAGAGTGGTTGCGGAAGAGCCGGGAGGGGACGGGGTAGGGCCCCCGCGGGACACCGCGGGGCGAGCAAGCCGGGACGCGGACATTGTGCATGTGTGTGGTTCAGCCTGCGGAGCCGGGACGATGCGGGGGGCCGGGCCGGGCTGTGCTGCGCGGGCGCTGTGGGGCGCAGGTGGGTGCCTCCGCCCGGATCGGCTGTACCTGCCGTGGCAGGGGACGCTGCCTCTCCCCACCCGTTTCCCCCTCCGAGTGCCCCCGAGCCAGCTCCGCCTCGGCTGGGTGTCAGGGCTGGGGATCGCCGTGTTTGTTTGTTGGTTCTTCCGCGCTGCCGATGTCTTGGGGGGCTGAGGAGGAGGAGGAGGAGAAGGAGGAGGGCGTGGAGAGGGAGGGGACTGGGGCTTGGGAGACGGCGGCTCCTCGGCCTCTCTTATTGCCGCTGAGTTGCGCTCCTCTTCCTCAGGCTGCGAGCAGGAGCCGCCTGGGCGCTTCCCCCTTTCCCGTCCTGCCGGGAGTCCCTGCGGCGGCAGCGCGCTCTCTCGCCTCTCTCCGGGGCAGGTGAGTGCGGGGTGCCCGTCACCGCCGCTCCGGGGCTGCCGTCCCCGCGGGAGAGCGGGGCAAGCGGAGGGCACGCAGTTTGCCAAACTCCAGCGGCCGGCTGGTCCACGCTCACGGCCGCTTCCCTTCGCTATCTCCTCTCGCAGAGCACCCCCGCCCCGTCTCCCGGAGCCCGCTCCGGCAGAGCGCTCCCGAGGTGCCAGCAGCAGCGAGGATTTTTGTCTGTCTTGCTTGTGTGTTTGTTGGTTTTCGTTGGGTGTTTTTTGTTTTCCCCCTCGTTTTCATTTGGCTTTCTAGTCTCGCTGGGAATGCCAGGGGCAGCGGCGCCTGGAGAAGAAACAAGTGTGGGGAAAGGGAGAGGGAGCCGGAGCTAAATGACAGGATGCGGGCGACTTGAGGCGCAGAAACAAGCCAGCCTGCCCTGCCCCCGGGACTGCCCTTGCGGGCCGTGCCTTCGGCTCCTGACTCCGGCCGGAGGATTTAAGACCTAGGAAGAGTTGTGCGTGGAAGGCTTTCTTTTTCTTTTTCTTTTTTTTTTTTCATTTTTTCATTTTTTATATTTCTGCCTCCTTCCCCTGCCTGTCGGAAGGGAAAATGGATTGGGGACTTCTCCTGCACTGTGCAGCCCTCACCTTCACCCTCGCCAGGGCTCTGCGAAGCGGTGAGTGTTACGGGGACGTCTGGTCTCAGCTTGGGCAGGCAGCTACAAGGCTGGGCTCGGGGCTGCCTTTGGGGTCGGGCAGCTGGTACGGAGGGGGCTGGCATGGTACAGGCACCGGCCCGGGCCCGGCGGGGGGAACTTTCCACCGGGGGTGGCAACAGCGCTGCCCTAGCCCCAGGATCGCCTGCCCGGCAGCGCCTTCGGTTTTATTTTCTGTTCTTTTCGTAAGCAGGCTGCTCTCTCACTACATCAGGACAGCCAATTATCTTAATAATGTTTCTTCCCATAGGCAATTAAATAAGTCTCGCCTTCGATATTTGAAAGATAAGGAGCACTTTAAAGGGAAGGCTCCCACCACCGCCCTTTCTTTTTTATAAAGCTTAAAATGTCAGATTATTGTGCCTTTTATAAGCTGTGCCTGTACCTGAGGGTAGTCTTTAGATGGAGAGCTCTCTACACTACCCCTTTCCTAAGTCTGCAGTTTACATGCAACTTGTACAGTGCCAAGAGGGAAGCTGAGCTTCCCTGCGAAGGCTCAACACTCCCTTCCAAGAGAAGTAATCCCTTAGTAAATGACTGATGTAGCTAGTTTACTATCAGGCAGTCCTTGAAAACACAGCTAATTAAAAGCAGCGTGCTCCTCCTTCCCTGAACAATGCCAGGGCACCGTGCATATTTCACTGCATGATGCATTTTTAAAGATGGTCTAATTGTGGGACTGCTTGACGTTTAGCTCTCACACATGAAACAGATCATGTGAGTTTTCCTTTCCCGACAAATACTGAGCAATTATTATTAAGTAATTATCAAATATTTACTTTTGCCTGACTGGGTTTTCAATCAAAGTAATTAAAAGAAGAGAGCACCCTCCACTTACTCTGGTATATTGTTTTAATAAGGGACCGCAAGTGGAGTGTCGTGGAAAAGAGAGTATTAAAATTGCATGTTTTATGATGGAAGTTAATCTCTTCCCCAATATGTTTTGAGAAGGCAGCTTAATTTAATCAGGACGAGCTGCCTCCTCCAGTGCTGTGGTGCAGGAGTGAAGGCGCTAGAGGAGTGTGCCAAGCCTGGCTTGGGGATGCTCCAAGAGGTGCACTTTGCTCATCCCCCAGCCCCACATGTGGCTCCCACATAAACCAGAACTGCCCCTAGTCTTGCACCCTCTGAGGGGTGAGATGGGCCACCCGCTGCTCTTGTTGATCATTTCTTCCCAGTAAAAGAAAGGGCGTAGGGTGGGTTGCTGGACAGAAGCCTTCACTGTTAGCAGTTAATGTGTGGCCCTGCTGGAGTCACCAAGGCCATTAACCTCTTCTGAAACCTACCAGACCTACTAATGCCACCTTCACCTGCATGCAGTACTAGTGTCCGGTAAATTAATTCATTAACCCTATTTAGAACTAATGGTCCAAAGTCATTAGAAACTGCTCTTCTTAATCAAGTGTGAGAGAGATTGCACAGAGCCAGGGAGTCTAGCAGACTGTATTATCTTATTACACTGTCACTTTCCCAGAAGTCACAGATTAAGGAGTGCCGGTGGTAGTGAATCCACCTCAGCGTCCTCTGAAGTGACTCTGTCAAGTGACTGGAAGCAGCACTGCTTTATTTCAGGCGTTTAACAGATGCCAGACTCTGCCATGTTGTTTGCAGGGCTGGGGTGGGCTTAATGATACAGGATCACTTTCTGAGTGTGCTTACACAGGGAGGAAAAGGCAAGATTCCCTGAGAGCCCCAGACAACGGATTAGCAAGATCATCACTGACAGCTTTTGGGCTTTGAGTTGCAACACCTTTTGTTCTGGTCCGAGAAAAACAGCCCTTTTTGCAAAGGCAGGGGAGAAATAAGTAATAAGATAGCCTTTCCCAGCAACATGCTTAGCAATATATGGGGTTTGACCATACAGCTGAGGATGTATCATCACCTTCCCTCCTAATTTATGGCAAATAATTTCTATAAAGAGTGTAGCTTTATACATTTTTGATGTGCATTTCCTCATTTATTTCCATTTGACCTGTTTTTCCTACAATAAAATCCTGTACACTTATAAATTCATGCTGAGAGCAAAGCATGCCATTTTGCTTTCACAGGGAATGTTACTACATACAGCACTGCAGCTTGTGTATACTATTGGGATGCAGTGATATACAGCCTTTCTTTTTAGTGTGGGCATTTCTTCCTGTCTGCAGTTTGCTGTTATATTTTATTGCTCAAAATTAAACAATCAATGTCTGGAGAAAGATTTTTCTCCCTGAAAGTCTATAGAAAGAAATCCATAGTAGTAAAAAAGTGGTAACACAAACCTGCACTGGACAGTGAAGTGAGTGACCATGTAGGCTGGATTTCTTGTCCCTTTTTATTTTTCCTGTAAACCTTAAAATGCAACACTGACAATGCTGGCCAAAGGAGCAAGATGCAGCATACCACATTTCACAGTCCCACTTGGTGTTTCTGGAAACTTTTGTGACTATTTAGCTATTAAAAATAGATCTTTGTTGTTGTTGGGGGGAGGGAGGGAAGAGAAAAGGATGTTGTTCTGCTCCACTACTTTGATGCAGCCTCCAAGCATGAACAAACTTCCTTGAAGAAAAACATAGTGGATGATTTCTGCTTCACTAAACCCACTTTGTTCTCTGCTACCCTGGGTTTGAAGAGCACAGATAGTTTCAACCTGCTTAGATTTATGGACTGATAAAACAAAGCGAGGGTCTGCCAGGAATGAGATTGGATCCACTAAGGCAACCCCAGTGGTCAGTGACACAGACCAGGCTTGTCTCACAGCTGGGCAGGGGGTCAAACAGCATCCTTTTAGCTCTCCTCCCAGCTTTCCTTAAAATGTCATACTTCAAAAGATTATACTTTTTAGAGACAATTGTGTCTCAGAAACCCTTCTGAGCCAACATTAACGCTGTTGTGAGGATGCAAGGTTTTAACACTGTAAGGGGCACTGTCAGATTTGGGCAGGAGGCTTTTTGAAAGAATGCTGTTTAGAAACGGGGTATCGTCTGCTACTTGCTCTCTGTCCGGCTGCTGGACACGTTGGGCACCGAGAGGCAGGTTTCTTCCTGGCAGTAATATGTAGCAAGAACGCCATTGTGTTAAAAGCAGAAGGGTGCAGCAAAAGTTTGCTTGAAGAAGGCTGCAGCATCCCCCGGCACCGCCACAGCGGTTGGCTGGCTCGCTGCTGCAGGCTGAAACCAGGTGCCTGCCGGAGGGGACTGAGAAAAGCCAATCTTGTTTGCTTTCCCCCGCAGATAAGTGCGGCGACACGATCAAAATTGTCAACCCCGGGTACCTCACGTCTCCTGGCTACCCCCAGTCCTACCACCCCAGCCAAAAATGCGAGTGGCTGATCCAGGCCCCGGAGCCCTACCAGAGGATCATGATCAACTTCAACCCACACTTCGACCTGGAGGACCGCGACTGCAAGTAAGTGCGGGCTCCGCGCTGCGGAGCGCCACGGCGCCACCTGCCGGCCCAACGCTGCCCCCGCCGCCGCTCGGGGCTCCGCGGGGCTCCGCGCCGCTGCCCGGGGGCTGCTGGCAGCTGTTGCTGTGGGAAGACGCAGGAGGCGCACAGCGGAGCATCCTGCGGGGCGGGGAGGGGGAGTTGGCTTGGGTTGGGGGGGGAGGGTTGAAAAGGTCTTTGCAACTTTTTGAGCTTTATAAAGTGTATCTGAATCCCGTCTGCCTGATGGGCATGCGGGTGGCTGATGGTGGTGGTGGAGCACGTTATGGGGGTGTGATTCATTCTGTGTTTGCTGGACTGCTTGCTCTTTTGAGTAAGTTTTCAGAATTTTTTTAAAATAGTTCCCTTTCATTTTGAATCTCCACCATGAACACCCTATACCAGAAACAGGCAATTTATAAATTGCTAAATCCTCTTAATGCAGAGTCAGTTTGACATTTACTCTCACTCATTAAGGGGCAGTAGACTGCAGGAATAGTCATATTTCCCCCTTTCTCCCTTTGCTGCTGATTTACAGCCAGTAGCTCTTTTCCCCCTTCCTCCTGCTCTACAGTAGTGCCCTGAGAGGAGGAAGAGGATCATTGAGGCTCCCTTTTTGCTCCCCTCTGCTTCTATTCCCTTTGACCAGGAGTAAGAAGGGGAGTCAGAGCCTTCCAGAAGTTGTTCTCCACTTTCTCCCAAATCTGTAAACCACATAGCATAGCTTGCACAAGGCAACACATGGTCAGGTCATTGCCCTCTCCAACATACCCCCTAAATTTAGCCACTGGCTTCATGAAGAAAATATTTTAGTGATCCATTATTAAAAAAATTCTTGAGTATCATGAATTTCTCATCCCCTCCTGACAACTGCAAGAGGGAGTTATTATTCACTAATGCTACCAGTCAGGGTTTTCTCTGCATGTCAGAAAGATTAAACTCAATAGCCATTGGTGTTTGGCATTTCATGGGAGTATTTGGGATTTTACAGGATTTGGTCTTGTAAAATGATGCTCAGCATCATCAGGAGTGGTTGTAACAAACCATGAGGTTAGAGTGTTGGTCTTAGAGAGAAAGCGCAACTGTACTCAAGCACTTCTGTGTTCCTATTATCTAATAAATTGTTTACTTATATCACAGTTATTAATTTCCCTTAAAAAATGAAATTCTTTAATGATGCAGTATGGTGCTTAGTTGTTTGGTTTGTTTTTATAATCTCTTCTATATCAGCATTTCAGTATCACAGTTGAGTGATAATGCAGGAAAACCCTATGCTCATAAAACTAAACTGACTCTTCATTAAAATGAGGTTTTACTGTGGTGTTGGAGCCGCAGCTCATATTCACACCATATGTTCACACGCTGACTTCCCGTTCTTTAATTTTTAATTTGTCATGCTTAGGCAGTGATTCACTTCCTTGTGTCTTCTTGATACAGGTTTTGCTTTCATTCTGTGGGACAGTCCTAATGCTTTAAAATGTTTGTCTGTCTCTCCTTGTCTCTTAGATAGAGATTAGGAAATTGAATCAAGCATATTTCAGTGTCAAGTCCTTTTTGTTCCTTGCTAGAATACATGTTTTTCCAACGCTGTAAAACCAACGTGGTCTTTGACAGCAGTAAAATGCTGTAGAGCATACAATTATCTGAGGAACAAGTAATCTTTGTGGCATAGTGTTGTGCTAAACAGTACTAGACTGAGCTGAACTGGGTCCAGGGAAGGGATTGACTCCCTTCCTCCATTGCTCCCTTCTCAATATTCATTGTCCACTGTTCCTCCCTGCATTATTTCTTCCTCTGAAAGGGGACCCAGTGCAGTAATGAGATGGTAGTGGGTAGAAAGGAGTCTCTAAATAGGGTTGTTTGCACTGTCTTTGCAGTGGGCAGTGGTGATGACTTCACTGTTATTTGGTCTATACTGAAATGCTGATCTTCTAGATTATGCTAAATTACTCAGTTGCTACTTCACTTTTATTGAATATTGCTCTTTTTAACTTGGGAGGGATTGTATTTGTGCCAAAAATCTTAGGACCAGAGTAACAGAAAATTATTTCAGCAACAGGAATTTGTCAGCCATCTCTGTGGTTTGAAATTTCAGCCTCTACTTACAAAATTCACATTCCTCGTACCAAATATTGGATACAACAGGAGATTAATGCAATAAAGCATATCACAAGATTTTTTTGTTTTGCAGCTAAGTACAGTCAGATTTCCTAATATACTTAGTTCTTAGCAACTCAGTCTGAAATCTAGAAATGTGCAATTTAGGTTATACTCTGGTTTATTGAAAGGTTTAGCACTGGAAATTAATAAGCACTTAAATGAAATGCAGATAGAAAAAGAGAGATAGGGGAATTCATGTCTGGGAACAAAAAATGCCCCATACAATTAGAGTAGACTGGAGGAGAAGATTAGCTTGCTGGCATAACTCCCAAAATCTTCTTTATAATGCTGTTCATTGCATTTTGGACCTTAGTTAGCGTTGAAAACAACATTAATAACAAGGATCCCCTGAGCCCAAGGAGGGAAACTATGTGACTTTGGAAAGGTTACCTTCTTGTTCTGTAGCGCCAACAAGAAAATCAAGTAGCCTTATCTAACTTTAAAAAATGTTATTCTGTGTAGAGGGGTAGGAGTATTGAAATGTAAAACTGGTGAAAGGTTGATTCTCTGAGGAGAATCAAAAGCAGCAAATTTAAGCATTAGCTGTACTGAAGCTGTTCCCAGTTAGTCTCTTTGTATGTTGGGGTTTGGAATTAATTTAAAAAATATGCCCTTGATTTACCTACTTATTATGCTATGCTTTAATGAATAAGTATTTCTCAAATGACTGCTAATAAAATTCATATATGTATGATTTTCTGACAATCAGAACCTTTTGAGTTGTTTTAAATTTCAAGCAAACATGGTAAAAATTCCTGTTTCTCTGGAGCTATTCCAAAGGTCTCAACTTACACACTTTTGAAGAATAAAGATACGCAAATAATTAAAAATATGTTCACACAAGCTAGGTTCAGCTCATAAAAAACAATCTAGCCAGAAATACTGAACCAGCATAATGGAAATACTGGGTCTCGACGGGAAGTATACAGTCATGTCAACCACAGATTGTTATCAAGGACATACATAATGAAAAAATACATAGTCTCTTTTTAACTTTTAACTTTAATGAGTGCTCTGCCTCCTCTTCAGAAGGCCAAGAAACAGAAATAATGTTTGTACTTTAAGAGAAAAATAATTCCTGATTGCCGTTTTGTCTTTTCTCAAGCAAGCCCCAGTAATAGCATTGCATTTTTTTAAGTCAGGAACATGGTTAAAATGAATAGAAGAGGCAAAACATATGGCTACATATTAGTTAAAATGCTTCAGTGTTTGCTGCACGTGGTAAATGCTTTTCAGCACTTAATGCAAGCTGTACGAGTCTTGTGTTGCTGAAGTATCCTAATGTGTAAATGTAGCCATCTTGAATCTAGTAAAACTTTATACCGAGATAATAAACACGAATGTCACTGATACAGTACTTTGAATTTATGGAACTTTTCCGGTTTCCCAGCAATGCACACTATCAGCATGATAATTTATAATGGTTTGTGACAAATGTTGCTGAGCAAAGAGGTGTGTAGTTACATTCAGATCAGATGTCATTATCTAGGGAGCAATAAAAATTTCACAGACACTAGGTTAAAAACATTAAGAAAATGAATGTGAAGCTTCACAAGAAAAGGGCTTAAGAAAGGTGGAGGGCTGAGTAGAGAAAGACCAATACTGATCTCCTTACTGACAAATTACTGACTTTGTTGCCAGACTTGACTGTATTGTTTGACAGGGTTTTCACAGATACACCACACAGCACAATTGGTTTATTGTCCATCATTTATAGATGTAGAGAGTAAATATCATCCTTGCTTAACAGTTGTAGAGTGTATACAACAATGCTGTCGAATCACCTGGAATAGAAAAATCACCCATTTTGAAAACATTCAAGTTGTAGAAGGAGAAAAATCATAGATAATTATTCTTTATATCGCATTTACTAGGGATTAGTTACAATGATGAGATTAGAGCTGTATAGAAATTGCAGTCAGTTGTAGAATACGTATTGAAAAATACCTATGGTTGCTTATACAGAAGAAAACAAATCTTCATATCCCAGAGTAAGGAACAAATCGTACCTGTCCAGACCCTACAGAATGATACTGTAGCCCCATGGAATATAGACCCTAATGATGTTAGAAGGTCATCCATCCATTTTATTTCTAAATAATATCAATGGGTTTATGCTATAAATCTGTAGGTATAACAAACTGAGGCTGGTAAAATAAACAGAAGCAAGGCAAGCCATGGCACAGCCTTTCTTTAGTTTCTGCAAAGTTTAAGATTTTGTTTGCTTTTGTCTGGATCCTGGTTCCTATCCTTCCATGCTGTGAGGGCTGCTATGTGTAGACCTTGTGTCTCGATTTTCTCTTGTTCAGGGGCAGTTTGCGCCCTTTGATTTGAGCCAATGGAGGTAAGGGTACACGTGTCCTTTCTTCCTGTCTAGAGGAGAACTGCCTGTAAAAGACATTACTGGGTTGTATGTCGAGCCTAGTCTGTCAGAAGGGTCCTGTCAAAGGCTGCACACATGGTAAATGCTTTCTGAGTGCCCAGAGGTGCAGCTAGAGCCTGGCTTCAGGCTTACCAGTCCTGAACTGCTCCCACATACTGCACCAAGGGCATCTCAGATGTAATGGAGGGTCCAGCCCCAATATTGTTGGAAGCAATGGGGATTTTGCCCTGTGCTTCCACAGAGTTGCCTCCTGTTATACTTTAAGGCTGTGAGGAAGGGTGCAGCACAGGTCCTGTAGGGCTGGTTTATGACTGTATCAGTCATTTTGATGGTAAATGTCAGTGAGATCTTCCCAGTTCCCTGTTCCTCCACCACTGTTGTGCTCAATAGGTAGTGAGATGCTTACAGCAGACAACATGGGGTAAGCAGCAGAGCTAGCAAAAGAGCAGACTCAAAGGAGCAGGCCTGTGAGACCATATTTGCCTGTAGCTGAACAGAGAAGTCTGAAGAAGCCAAGGCCTCTCAGCTTTCAAATATGGTTTTAATGGCCAGGCCCTGCTCCTTCAAGCATCAGCATTGGGCTTTTAGTGGATTGCCTGGGGACGAGGTACCCAGGAGAGGTGGGAATGCCTACTGTTCACCCCTGAGGGCAGCTGTTTGCTCTCATTTAATTAACTCAATTGCCCAGCTCACACATCTTGAGCCACCCCACTGCCTACATCACTGCAGGAGCCTGGCAAAGGCATGAAGCCAGGCTTGACACAGCCATGAGTGGTATGTGTGGTCCAGTGCCAGCCTGGTGGGACGCTGTACCTGGGCTGAAGGAGAGGCACCTATACCACACTGTCTCCCTCAAAAATCTGTCCCTCAGAAGCTGTTTGGGGTTAATGACTATTTGGGAGTACTAAAGAGATGAAGGGATCATCCTCCATTCTGTCCCCAAAACAAGAAACAAATGTCTTTGGCATAGTTTAGAGGATGAGTCATTGCAGTGGATTTGGGGACCATGTGATATCTCATGTTTCTGGGTGCACTTCAAGGGCATTTCTCTGATTTACATGAAGCACACAAAAAGCTTTCTCAGAGAGTATGCTGCTAGATTCCAGGCAGACCTGATGGTGACCACTACTATTTGATACCTTCTGGAAGGCTATGGTAAACCTTGTCAAGGAAGGGGATCAGCTCAGGACCTAGGTAGGATCAGGGAAGTCGAAAACACTTGTTGCAGTAGACATGGAGCTTGTTACCTCTCCTACACACACACACATATACACACACTCAAACAAAATAGAAACCCCACAACTTTTTCCTTAACTTAAACATTCTGGATCATGAAAGTATATACAAGTATGTGTTCTTTGCTACAGGATTCAGCATGTATTCACACACAAGTATCAGATGCAAGTATCTAAAGAAAATGCTGTTATTTTTGCTTGTTTTGCTATATTTGCTGTTATTGTGTTTTAGAGACTAAAGAAGAGTTGAAATAAGTTAGAAATTATATTGTTTTTCTGATTACACACTGTAATAAACCAATTCTTTTGTTGCTCATCCAAGCACTTAACTCGTGAAAGTCTCTATTGTCAAACTGTTTTAACAATTCTTTCTTTTAGAGTAGCGGTTTGAGTTAGAGTTTTCTCAAGAAGAAGTGTTAGGGAAACCATTACCAAACTGCCTGATCGCAGCTAGGGAGTCTGCTCTGGCCAGCATTCATGGGCATTCATTGCCCTCTGTATATGGTGCATTCCCTGGCAAAGTAGTCTTGATTTGGATCTCTGTACAGTAGCACATTAAAATTACAACAACAATCATATGCAGGTGTTCCTGTTAATCCAGACAGTTAACTGTGGGCAGAATTCTGTCTTGATGTGTTACAACCAGATGCCCTTCAGACAGGAAAAAACCTGAGGGTCAAATATGGATTCTCATAAGCCTTTCCTTCAATCTTTCTGTGGACAGAGAGACACAAATTCTGAACAGAGGGCTGAGTCCTTTCTAAACTGAAACCCATGGTGGTGGGCATTAGCCCCATGAAACTCTCAATATGTTTTCAGTCAACCCCACAGTTCTGTCCTTTCCACACACACCCCTCCTGTGCTAATGTAATTAAAAAAAAACTATGTGTTGCTGAAAATTAGTTTTTAATTATATCTTATTGCAAGCTATAACACTGGATCATAATTTAATAATTAGAATATAGAGGGGTTTATACATGCTGATGTAAAACCAACTCGATTATTTTCTTTTGTACTATTTCCAAAGAATGAAATTATGTTTAAAAACAAGATATACATGGTCTCACATGTATGTGTCTCGACTTGTCACACAGAACTACTTGGATACAGGCATAAATGTTACGCGCACATCTTTAAGACCAGGCATATATAGACACATTTATGTAGATAGTATAGATTCCTTAGTTTATTTAGAAGTTCCTAAAGTAAATCTACTCAGTAAAGCACTAATACCCATCTTAAGGCTGATAATTAGGTATAAAGAGAAAAAAGAGACAGGATTAGTGTTCAGATCATGTTCCAAATGCCTCTTAATTGGGTGTTTGTAATCAATCCTGATTGTAAGAGGCAGTGGTTTGGCAGAATAAAGAATGAAAAGGCTTAGCCCTACTATTTTCCTGTTAGTTGACTTGGCCATAGTATTTAGGTCAGGATTTAGTGTCAAATAAGGTAATTCTGTCAGCCTTAGTGGTCCTCATAAAACATATAAAAATATTTTCTAATGATATTTTTTCAAGCTAAAAGCTCTCTCAAGCTAGAGTGTTATGTTTATCCAGAATCTTAGAAAATGTTTTCAAGTGAACCACACAAAAGACTTTGCTCTCCTGGCCTCCATCCACCACTGACTTCTGAAATCAGGTCTGAGTTCACTGTGGGTCTTTCATTGCATTGACCTTGGCACTTTTCTCACCAAGCCATAGTTTTCCATCACAAAACCACACAGCTTGGGATAATGATTATTTCTTTATCCCAAGTAACCAAACAATTTTTTAAACAGGGTGACAGATTTCCTTCTTGCACTGTGGGAAGCAAGCACCTGGCTATTTCCAAATAGAGTTTTAATGAACTTCCTGAAGGAGATTTGAGAGAAGTTTAATAAGTCACCTGCCAACTTCTTGGGAGCATAGGTCATTTGCTTTTCTGTAAGAATTCACAAAAATGTGAGAGTAACCCCCTACCCAAGGCCTAAACTGCTATGGAGGAAATTGATTTTCATGGGCAGTATCAAAGGTTTTTAGAAACGTAACCTCCAAAAATTAAATTTCTGGTTGTTTCTCACATGTAAGGCACTGTGAAACTCTCTGATACACAAAGCTGGTTCTGAACTGCCTGAACTTTATAATAATTCATTGAAACAGGAAAGTATTGTGCATATTTAGACTCGTCTTGCATGTTAATAGCATTACAAGTATTTTACGTAATGCTATAAATGAAGAATTTAAATGGCTCAAAAGGACCATAGAGAAAATATCTCCATATGTAGAAGAGACACCCATTTGACATGATAATTTCTTCCCGAAGAAACTATGCACATCCCCGAAGCACAATAACCAGCTGCTGTGCAGGAGAAACTGGGCAGTTATCTGCTGCCTTCCATGCTGATGTAGAGCTGCAGTGGCCACATGCCCCATGCTTTCCCTAAACAGAGACAGGCCGAGCCTTCCAATGAATGAGAGCCTGGTTTAATGCCTTCCTTACATTTCCAGCAGCTTGGGTTCTGTTGCATGTTTGCACTGTGGGCTGCTCCATGCCCCCATGAAAGACACAGCCCATGAGACCTGTTGGATGGGAAAGGGTTGGAGCATCCCACTGTGGGTGGGGCTACTCACTCAGCCTACTACTACATCTCAGCCCTGTGCTGGGGCCATGCCCTACTGCTTTTCATGTTGGAAAAGAAGATACAGGTAGTCCTTTTTCTTCTTTTTCTTCTTCTTCTTCTTCTCCTTCTTCTTCTTCTTCTTCTTCTTCTTCTCCTTCTTCTCCTTCCTCTTCTTCTTCTTCTTCTTCTTCTTCTTCTCCTTCTTCTTCTTCTTCTTCTTCTTCTCCTTCTTCTCCTTCCTCTTCTTCTTCTTCTTCTTCTTCTTCTTCTTCTCCTTCTTCTCCTTCTTCTTCTTCTTCTTCTTCTTCTTTCTCTTTTTCTTCTTCTTCTGCTTCTCCTTCTCCCTCTTCTTTCTCTTTTTCTTCTGCTTCTCCTTCTCCTTCTTCTTCTTTCTTCTTCTTTTTCTTTTTCTTTTTCTCTTCTTTTTTCTTTTTTCTTTCTCTTTCTCTTTTTTTCGCTTATTCTTTTTCTTTATCTTTTTTACACCCATGTGATTATTCTGCCTCAGACTTTGAGAAATGCACCCTCACAGCCGAAGTTTTGGTCATTCACATAAACATTCCCACTGAAGTCAATTAAAACAACAGACTCACTTGTGCAGGGCTAATAGCTAGGACGTACATTTATGGCACTACACAAATTAGTTACTTTTTACAACAATGTATTTCAGATGCTTGCAGAGTAATTTACAATAGAGTAGAAAAATCAGCTTTATTCTTTTTTATCCTCTCAATTCATAAATCACCATAAATAAGTTATCTTTCATTCTCCAAAATCTTAGCTCATAATAGTGAAGCTTTGGGCTGAGTTGGTAAGTACATGGGTGAGAATCAAAGTTTGTCTTGCTGTAGGATCTTGTGCCAATCTGTCATTAAGCCAGACAACTTCTACCGACTTTCCCCAATGTATTCATCTGTAACAAGGGAAGCAGATCAGCAATTTAGAAAAGCTTTAGCTTGATCACCATGCAGAAACGTAGGCTATGCTGCCTATTTCCATAGCTATCACTCCACTTTGCCGGATGCAAAATGAGAGGCTTACATCCCTTATGCTAAAAACCCTTCTTAGAGGAAATCCTAGGCTGTTGCTCCATTTGAATGGCTTTAGTTAAGTCTGGAAAAATATGCAAAGGTAGCTCCTAAATAAAAGCTCTTTTTTTCTCTATTTCACATCCATCTCCATAATCTGTTTTGGAGATAGAGGCATAAGGTGTATTAACATGGCAGGCAAATGTTCTGATAGCTGAGCATTTTTTGACATTCCCACAAAATCCTTGAGACTTTGTGTCACAATTCTATAAACTGTATCTATTTGTATACTCATATCTGGCCTTAAATCCAGAATTTATTTATATGCATTTACAGCAGACAATTTAGGTTCATCTCCTTGTATTTTGGAGGGCAAACATTAGACCAGGTACACATACTAATGAATTTCAAAAGTTTTCTGCTGTGTTTCAATAGCACATATGCTATATAATGTAGGTATATAAAATAGATACAGGACCACACTGAGCTGTGAAGACAGCTCCACTGTTGCACCTGCTCAGAGCTCAAACATCCAATACCATAAACATACCTTAAACAAACATCCAGTACCATAAACATGTCCTTACTGGTTTCCATTTTCATTTATCCTCCACTGCTATACAAGATGATGGCCTTCAAACAACATAATAGTCTTCTATATCTCATTTCTCTGACACCATTTTCAAGCTCCTTATTACTTTTGAGCACTGCAGCTAATAGTGCCCATATTGCTTCTCATTCTTGCCATCACTGCATGTCATTATTCAAGAAACCAGTGCTCTTCAGCCTTCCCACATAAATAGGTCCCTCCCAAACTAAATTTAAAACTTACTTCCAAGAGCCAGTCTCACATTTCCTGGGCAATTTGGCTTCTTCTACTGGCTATTGCATTTTTACGTTGCAGATTTTTACCCTTTTTAATTAACCATATCTGTTGTACTCAAGACTTGAATCTTTGTTTTCTGAAGCCTACTGATACTGATTCATACACTGATTTTTTTACCATAGAATCACAGAATAGTTAGGGTTTGAAAGGACCTTAAGATCATCCAGTTCCAACACCCCTGCCATGGGCAAGGACACCTCACACTAAGCCATGTCACCCAAGGCTGTGTCCAACCTGGCCTTGAAACACTGCCAGAGATGGAGCACTCACAACTTCCTTGGGCAACCCATTCCAGTGCCTCACCACCCTCACAGTAAAGA
>JBCJKH010057450.1:0-17520 GCA_039877255.1 Loriculus beryllinus | reverse complement strand
TGTCCTGAATAGTATGATGTAAAGATTTTAAGGGCAGAAGAGTTTTCGTCCAAGGTTGATATCCCCCCCCCCCCCGCCCCCGGTCAGTAAAAATTTTTGGAAGCTAAGCACAGATTCTGTCATTTCATTTCCTATTTACCTAAAATAACCTTACCAGTTGTATTTACATAGAGCTGAATATTTATATGCAATGCAATGTTCTAACATAATGAAAGAAACCCATGAGATAAAATACTGGGTAAAGATGTACTAGAATAAAATCAGAAGGTATCAAAGCTAACACACAAATTAAAACATAGGAAGCAGTATAGAATGAAGATTTCTTAGAGAAATAAAGACATCTGCTAGCTGATGAGCACATATGAAGCACATAGCTCAAGTACTTTCATTTAAGTCCACTACTTTTAAGATTTTTTTTTTTTGAGAGCAAGACTATCCTATTGAAGTTTGTCAGCTAAGGGGTGAAGTTCTAAACACGAATTTTAGGAGTACGGTTGGGAAACCCTGTGTCTCAGCTGGCCAGTCTTCCCAGTCCACTGAACCAGGCATCTCCTAGACAAAAACCAAGTGAAGCACTAAATGCCTTTCTCGCCTTCCCCCCCCACCAAGGGCTACACATAATTCAACTCACTGTATTTAAACCAAAATCCAAGACATGTAACCAACAAATCCAGCCTCTAAAATACTTTTCAGATTCAGTTACTTTAAAAATGAATAAGAACTCAGGTCCCTGTTTGTTTGTTTATTTACAAAACAGGTATAGAAAGTGAGACCTGATTTACTGGTCTCTTACCAGGCTAGTTTTTGGTCCAGGTATGTAACTTAAAAAGTACAACAGATGGGGGATGAATGAAAAATAGTCAGAGTACTGAGTAAAGCTGTAAAAGAGAAAGTAAGAATTAAAGGGATTTTTAAATTCCAGACAGCCCAAAATGGGCTGCAGTAAGCAAACCCTGCAAAAAATTCACTTAGTAAACCTTATGGAAATAATTCACGGAAGTTTCACAAAAGCCAACCAGTCAGTCCTATTTGATGAGCACTAAAATCAACCTATTTAAACAGACTAAGTTCTTAAGAGCGTATTTAAGTGCACATGGAACTGAAACACGGAAACAACAACTTTCAGATTACTCCAGGAACAGTGAACCTGCTCTATGCTCCGACAGGCTCACAGAACATAGAAGACAAAGCCACTCTGTGAATTGAGTACTATGTTGCATGCACAATTACAGAAGTACTTAAGAAGATATGCCATAAAGAGAACACCTAGTACTTAGTATCAAACAGAAGGCGACAATATAAAGTCTTCTTTAATCCAAGCTCAGCTACTTTAGTCCACCTCAGCCAGCATGACAGCATGCTCAGAATGTCACCTTTGAAATTCAACGTATCAAATATGGTATCTGTGCAGGTAGCCTCCTTCAGTTTCCTTATCTATTCAAATAGAGTCAACGACTACTGAAGGCAATGCAAAGGATTACAAAGAACCAAGAATAAACAATCCTCTAAAATTTTGTGGTCCACTCATGCCATCCAAAACTGCACCAGAAAGCTCAAATAATGTATGACTGGTAGCTGCTCAAAATAGTTATGAGAAAAGGTATCTTCACAGAAAACCAGTATTAAAACCAATCAACAAACAGTGCTTCACAAAAATGCTTTGCCAAATTGTACAGTGCACATGGATTAAGACCCTATGTCACATTTTCACAGTATGCAAACTCTCCCTGTTATAAAAGTTCATCAAGGAAAAACATTTTAAAAAGAAGCAGAATATTGAAGAACCAATTATTTAATGAACTTTATTCCACACTTTTACCTAGCAGGTGAATCCCATGGTCACTCTGCAACGTATTACAGCTTTACAAAATGGATGTTTGTTAATAAAGACATTGTCAAAAATTTGTTCCTTAACTACAGGGAAAAAAAGGTTAGCTGCAGTACCCTACCAATAGCAGTAGTGAGACTTGATGCATCTTTTTGCAGCTGCTTATTGATCAAGCACTACTTTTGGCACTTTGACATAACCAGGCAAAAAACCTCAACTGGAAGCTTACCTTACAGCATCTTCATAATTCCGGCACACAGTGTTCTCTTTTGAAATCACTGACAGGCTCTTTAGCTATCAAGTTATTTAAAGCAATAATGACTAAATCTTGATGCCCACTGGACTTGCCACATGCACACTATTCGCCTTTTTATACAGAACCAGGAAGATAAGAATTCTTTTCTCCTTCCTTTCCCATACAAACCCAAGAAAGATAGGATACCAAGATTTTCTTAAACTCCTTCCCCTACAAAAACCACCTACTGCTGTATTTCTAAAGTTCCAGAGCAGAGCTGGATGCCTGCTTTAATACATAGGCATATGTCCTTGTGATGTTGCAGAAGAGCAAGCAAGGACATTCTGGTGAATAAGAAAACAAAGAAAACATCTAATGGTGACCAAGGATTACTACAAACAATCAGTATCACTGGTATTTTAATACAGTGGAAGTGAAGCTTGCATGTCATCATTAGTTAGAAGATATTTCAGTTTTTGACTATCGGAACTCAAACCTCTACAAGATTTCATGCAGACTGATCTGAAAATGTAATAGTCTATTACATTTTTGAGCATGGCAGAAGAAAATAAGTACTTCTGAGTCCAGCATTTTCATTAGTGAAGCTCGTATTTTTAAACTATCTCAGATTTTCTAGAGCCTAGCAATATTCAGTAAATGCACATTTTAATATTCACAAGGATAATCATATGAAAAGTCTTTTTATTTGTATGATTCACAAACAGGTAATTTTCCAAGCATTTCCAGCAACAGTTCTCCTATTACAAGCATCATGCATAGAACACACATTGCAACAAACATGTCTGAACTTAAAAGATTACAGTATTAAAAATAGTTTAGGTAAAAAACTAATGAAACCTGTAGTTAAGTCGTAAAACACCTGAAAGGAGTTCTCAAAGTATCTTAAATTTAGTAATAAGCAGGTATTATCATGCCTTCAAGTACTACTTGAAAACTGAACTCTTCACTCAAGTTGCATGGGCAACTTTCCCAAGTGAGAGTATCAACTGATCAAGGAGAAAGGGTGTAAATGGGTGTAGACAGGAGATTAAGAGGCCAAATCAAGAAAAAAAATTAGAAAGCATAAGTGACTAGGAATGTGTTAAGTAAAAAGACAGACAATACAGTTAAATGCTACACAGATGTAGTTCCTTTATTCTTCTTCATGCATTCGGGTCTCAGGAATATAGTTTTAAATTAACC
Source organism: Loriculus beryllinus (assembly GCA_039877255.1). Taxonomy (NCBI): domain Eukaryota; kingdom Metazoa; phylum Chordata; class Aves; order Psittaciformes; family Psittacidae; genus Loriculus; species Loriculus beryllinus. Next base: position 14,254 of record JBCJKH010057450.1, on the reverse strand, counting down.
CACACTAAAACACTATATAAACTGGCAAGTGAAAGAGCTATGATACATAACCAAGATTTAAAACTTCACATCCCTTCATTTTAGAAATTAACACATTTTGCACCACTGGTGAAGCAGTAAAGTCAACTCATCTAAACTACATAGTTAATGATTCAAAAGAAATTAATAGGTATCCATAGGTGAGTTTTAGCATTTCAATGTCCTATTAAGCTAGCATTTCAGCATTGAATAGATGCTGGTTTGGTTTAGTTCATTACATCTGCCATAACAAGTTGTATTTTAAACAAGAGGAGGTTTGAAACAAACTCCCGATGAAGTTAAGGAGACACAGGTTGGACAGCTGTATGCCAACATACCTCTGGACCCAGGCAAAGCCTTAACTAACCATTTGGTATGAGGCCATTCAAAAAAATCAGGTTTAAGCTTTCAAAATCTCCAACTTCACACTGACTGAATGCCTCTAAGTTTCAATACCTGTATTTAAATACAACACTTAAAGAGTCTGTGGGCTAAATAGAAATGGTTTAAGTATTTTGCAAAAGCTTTATTTTCTACCTTACCACAAAGTTACTAGAATATTTGATAGAAAGGTTTTACTGTTGGTGCTCTCGGTGAGGAGATCCACCACTTATAAGTAGCTATTCACAATAAACTAGCTGCAACTACAAAAAGGCAACCCTATTTATACTACAATTTTTCAAACTGCTATACACCTTCAAAGCTATTAGATTGTATGAAGTAAAACACAATTCACTTGACCCTTCCTAATTCATATTCAAGGAAAAATGATACTATTTTGTAAGAGCACACACAGACTGATTAACAGAAATTTGTGGACTAAATTTACAGCCTGACAACTACCCCTCTTCGGCAAAAAGCATTAGGTGTCTCACAGGAAACTACCAAAATCCTGAATTATGGACTAGTTTGACCCTACAGTAAGTTTCTATTTAGCCTCCTCAGTTAGTGATGGATTTGTGCCTCAAAGCATAGGGATTTAGAATCAATTCCACATATAAACACCAACACTCTCCTTCATGAGTAATAGCAGCTGTTATAAAAATCTTTATAAACCTGTTTGTCTAAAGTCTGGTGTGACTAAGATCCATGAAGCAAGAGAGGAAGTAATTTTTAGACCTCATTATCATAGATATGGTTAACAGTTCTACACTGTAAGGATTTTTAGCCCACATTATTAACACAGCTCAGCCTGTACATTCCAAGAGCTTTGTTTTACAAAAGAGTACTATGGGATCTTTACCAATGACAAGATGAACCTGCTCAAGTGGACCGAAATGTGGGCTGCTCCCCAAAAGAATGGCCTCAACATTGCCCCATCACCCCATCATGTCATACTGATTTTTTTTTTTGCCAAATAATTTTCAGCTGGATGAGTTCTCAGATCCTATTTCTTGCACGGTTTTAAGACTACTAGTGCTAGCAACAAAGATGATGCTGGGAATGCAGACAGGCCTGCTCCTCTCTGAAGTAGTACACACTTTGGTAAGTCTAAATTAAGCATCAGCCTGCAGCTTAAGAATGGCAGCATTAGACTGCAAAGACTAGAAACTGCCTGTGAAGTTACAGCAGATTCAGCGACGATATGACTCTTCTTTAAATAACAGAATTTCCTGCACTAAAAATCACAACCAAAAATGTGGTTGTTAAGGACAGCATTTCTAATTCAGAATTTGGGTTCCAGTTCTAGAGCACTTGCAAATACAACCCTAACGCTAACCTTTTGGGAGCATTCACTGAAATTCAGTCACTACAGGGTACACCTCCTGTAGCAACACTTCATTCTCTGAAAAAATCACAGGCCAATACAGAAGCAGAACACTTACTCATAAAACAAGATTCAAAACAGATTAAGGAAACCTGCTTTTACCTTTGCTGTCAAACTTCCTATGTTTCTACATACACCTAGCAATTACTTATCAAGTTCCAATTTTTCTTCCTGCTTGTCCTCAGTTATACACACAGCAGAGAATTCTGAAGTACAAAGAGATCATAAATGAAGCCTACAAATTATACCTCAGCTGCTCACACCAAATATCTAATGTGCTACCATCACACATTAAATGAAAGGCAAAAAAACAAGTCTTGCAACAGAAACAATGTTTTCTCCACATCGAATAACAGCCAAATTCCACAAAAGTACAGAAAGCAGACAACACCATCACACATGAAGCAGAACACTTTTCTGGCATATTCTGTAGTTTTAAGTGCACTTTGAAATTTTACTTTCTCAATTAAATCTCAGGCAGTTTGGCATTATTTTTGCAAAAAATATACCAAAGCTGCATTATAAACTCAGAATCAAATACCATTCTGCTCCCAGTATGATTCCATTGTTTAAGCTTCAAAGTGCATTAATAGTTACCACCAGTTTGAGTGATTACAAGCAACATTTTCACACTTATACTGGACATCAGAGCAAATACTTCATAGAAACTGTATGCACTACATTTTAGTGTATTCTAGCTAGCACTAGGTTTATGGCTGTCTTTCACCACTTACATTTCACTACAAACACATGCATGAATAAAATACTTTAAACAAATACCTTTTGAAATATCACTAACCTTCCATGAGCATGAAAATCTAGGTGCAAGAACTGATCTTCATGTGATACTGCTCTTTTGGCACGCTGGTGTTTTTGGTGTAACAAATCCACATCGTAAGATAATCCTTCATAATGTCTAATGTACTTATTTAGAGGATTTCCATACTGGCCTGAAAAGAGAAAAAAAAGTAAAGTTTAGCATGCCTGAGATATTATTAAAGTTACAATCACAACACCAGGTATAGCAGACCTGTGGTGTAAAACTGTGGGTGAATAAAACCCAACTTCACTATTACATGCATTACAGATTCCTTTTTTTCTTCTCTGTACCCTTGAAATTTATCCTACCCTGGTCCCACAGACTGAATGCACACTTGCAGTTTGAGTGAGTTACGTGGACCTTGGAAGGCACCTTCTACCAAGTTCAACCAAAACTAGCTCTTTTATTCAAAAACTAATTCACAATGCAACCTATATCACTGTAGACAAAAAAGCTTGAGAGATGTTTCAGAAATGCACTTGTGACACAAACACAAGAAGTGCAACAGCTGAACATCTTGCTTCTAGTTCCCTACAAGAATTATACTTCCAGCTTCACTCTGCACTCATGACACCAAAGTATCTGTTCGGAATATTTATGTTCCGCGTGCCAAATACCCAGAAAAATTAAGAGCAAATCATGCCACATAGTAACACAACATTTTGTATGAAAAGGGATGCTCTATCACATGGAGCTGATTGACTAAAAGATGTATCTCCAAAAAGGTAGATCCAGTTCAATCTATTTTGGATGCTTCCTGCTAAGGTAGTATTTTTTGCATTAAGAGTGCATGACAGAAAACAGGGAAAGATTTTGGTCCTACTATCCTGATGAAGGAAGAGACATGCAGAACTGACCAAAGACACTAACATTTGAGAGCTCTTCAAAGACCTATGACATGCATACAAGAGGATCACCATCTCAGCTCTGTATTTATACTAGACAGGAGATACTTTACCAGAATACAGTAGTTTTCACTGCAAGTCGCTGGAATTTTCTAAAAAGCTCCTTGCACTGCTCAGACACATGTCAAATATACCCCTCAGACGTACTTCCGCATACCAAACAGTCAACAGGCCAGTAATCACAAGAATTAAAACTATAAAAAAGTTAACATACATTCCTTTCCTCCAGACAAGGAACCACTATATGCATTACAGATATTTGGTTAATTCCGATTCTGGTCACTTCCTCCAAATATGTACACAGTTTTCACACAGGATTCGCTTTATTAGTTAATCTAACTCAAGCAATCATAGAAGTATATGAATAATAAACGGACAGTACAGCATGTACTTCACAAGAAGTGTATCTTCATATCCTGACTGCCATCAAGCTCTCCATCCCCTGCCTCTGCACATTCAACACTATTCACAAGTCTTATGACACTTTTATATCAAACACTAGCACTAGACCATTATGTACGAAAAACATTTCATCCACCTGCCAAAAGTAAACACAGATACTGTAGAAGGTATTATTAAGGTGATGTGATTCAGTAACTGTGATCACACCAAAAAAAGACAGAAGTGAAGTTCCAACAGCATAAAATAATGTGGAGAAATAAGAGAAAAACACCCCGACAGAAAGAAAGCCACTATCACTAAACTTTCCCCCCAGCCACACCCAATACAACAGAAAACCAATCAACCCAAACCACCCACAAAACAACTCATGGAGCAAATCGTCTTTGCAATGCAGATAACACACACGGTATGTTTAACACACACAAATTATAAGGAAATTAGATATCTATATGCATAAGCTATAGTCAAGAGTGAGATCATTTCAGTGGTTCTGGTTTCAAAAGCAGATTATGACCCAAATTATGTCTTGCTTCTAGATGTACTAAATATTAAAGCCAGCAAAGAATTAAAGATATTAAGTTACATATGTTTCAAAGCTCCAAGTGCACGTTTTGATATATAACTTATCAGTAGGCTAGCATAAAATCATTAGCACTGTTTGAAACAAAGCCTTGCAATATTCTTTTATACACTTTGTGCAACAAATATACAACCAATTCTTCTCTTGTCGCTCCATACAAGCAATGGTTTCTGAAGAGCAAATCAACTATTCACTACAGAAACTACTTTGTGTATTAAACCACTGAAAGATAAACACCATCTTAGTGCTATTACGCAAAAATAGTCAAGTTTTCTTTTAAGCAATCTGACAGCAACATATTCTCAAATGTATTTGTAGAAGGAAAGTTTTAGCACTGTCAATATTTAGTAAAAATTGCTACACAAGTTCTTCCCTACATGACCCCTTCAAAAAAGCATACCCCAAAACTTCAGATGTTTCAGTAACTACTGCTTTTTACTGAAAGAAGTTGGACATACCTTTCTAGTTCACCAAGATGCAACGTGATGATACAAAGACAAACTTAGTGCAGTATATATAGCATCACTTGTACTAGCTGTAACACAATCTTTCACAAGAAAAACAAATTCAACTGCCAGCCACATAAACCCTAAGTTGTCTATTGAAAGCTGTGGTACACAAACACAATCTTATCTACACTAAGGATATGAAATTAGAACACAGAAAGTGCAAGTTGCTAGTTTTTCCAGTTCTAGGTTGAATCAGTAATCGTCAAACATATCCTCATGAAGAGTGTAAGATTTAAGATACTTTTTTCCATATCATAGGAACTGCATAACTGCATTTTATAGTACTTGATGGCCAATAAGCTCTATGAGCAACACAAATTACTAAATAAATTAGTATTTCCAAATGCACTGCTTGCATTTAACAATGTGCACAAGATACTACTGTACCTTTTTAAAATTCAAGTTATTATATACCACAGATAAACCCCACTCAAATTTCCTTGCAGTACTGTAGGCTTCTGTAAATGTTGACTCTTGACAGCTGAGTGCAAATTCAGTCCAACAAAAAACCAACTTAATTCTAATTTCCTCTCACTCTTAGTCCCAAAATAGAAGTCCATCGTCATCCAGCTTTCCAGAAACCTCTTAAGTATCCTAAACATTCATGAAAAAAATCTAATCAAAGTAAGATGCAGGACAAATCCAAAGTTTCAGCAACCAGCATGAGGAATTTGCAGCATAAAGGATGTTGTACCTGTCTGACGTTTCTCTAATCACTTTCAACATAATCCCAGAAGCAGAAAAATCTCCTATGGCCCTAGAACTTCTATAAACCAAACAAGATTAATCTGAGTCCCCTGTTAGAGAAAACTGATGCACAATATACATTAACTGGACTTCAGATACATGCTTTCCATATATCCAGGTATGTGACCTAAAGTGTCAACACAAACTTCAAAATTAACTGATATACATTAAAACTTAGCTGAAGGTTTAATTTAAAAAATTAACCTAAACCTAGAATATGATACTAACAATTCATAAACTTTCTCAGAACTCAGGAGTCAGTATGCTGCAGAATGTGAAAACTGTGCTCCATAATCCCAAGACTATTTAACAAGTTAAATTATCTTCAACTTTTCTACAGTAGGAGGCTTCTAACAAGTCATTCCTTAAATTGTTATAGGCCATTCTTTTCTCAGTATTGTGAGGTACTCCTTAAACAACTTCAGGCACCCAGGAAAAAGGTTTTAAAGTATGAAAATTTACTGATGACCCAATAATACTTCGTACCCAATCCAGGTCTCATGACCATGTGGAAAGCTGAGAGACTATACTCAACTGAGTCACAAAAAGTTGTTCAGTGCTAACTACTGTTACAAGGCAGCAAAAGACTATTGACATTAAGCAGCCTTATAACTGCTCTCTCTACTATTTAAAAGGAGAGTGTTTAAAGCAAAACACCTTTTTCTTAACCAGAATTTATATACTTCATGTGATCATGCAGGGAAACAGTGCTCTTTCTTTTCCCTTCCTCAAAAACTTAAAGAACTCCTTATCTTTTAAGTACTCTCACAGTGTACACTTAACACAAACACTCTTGCTGCTTTCCTCTTGCTAAACAAAAGCAGCTATGTATCACCTAGAGCATATGCTATTTTACTGCTTTTTAGAAAAGGATTTCAGACAGGGTTGAAATCAAGGCTTCAAATGAACATTAACTTCCAGAAGCATGTATAATGTTAACATTGCTATAACAATTAAAGTCTGCAACTGATACACAATCTCCTTCATAATATTCAACACTCATAATCATCTCAAAAGAAGTCCGTACCGAAAGTAGATTCATGCACATAAAGACGACTGGTAAAGAACTACTGAAAGTTTACCAATGTAAACATAAAAATCCATTAAAGTTTGTACATAGTGTGGTAAAAGATAACATTTAACTTCCCAGAAAAGGATAAATCAAGCATGCACTGCTCTAAAAGATGAGGCTTACACTAAACAACTCACATTAAGATTTGCATGACAAAGGCAAATAGTTCAAATAAAACTCAAATTTGTTAGTGAAAAACAAAGCCCAAAATACAACCTGACAGACTATCAGAAATTGTTCGGCAGCCAGGCTAACCTACCAGACAACTCTTTTTACTTTGTTGTAATTAATTTGCAGATTTGAAATGCCACCATATGATAAATCTCTAAGAGATTATTATAATTTTAATTAAAATAATCAAAGCAAGATGCCCTTCTTCAAGCAGTTTTCAATGTCAAGTTTCTCTTAAAAAAAAAATGTTTCCTTTACATGGGACATTAAAGAGCATATATAGCACTCAGATTTAGCCCTTCCATGCTTAAGTATACTGAAAGCCAGTAATCCTACCATATACCTCCAGACTTAAATCTCTCTGAAGAATTTATTCAGGCTGTAGTTTCATAGCTGCCAGCAGAAGGGCAGGTCCCACTGCCCTTTTTCCTCTCTACTCCATTTCTATTCTTCCCTTGTGCTGGCACTAAAACAGATTTGGCTGAAAAACCACACTTCTGATCAAGTTAGCTTTTAGTGAAAGAAAAACATGCAACCAAAAAGTCCAAGTCAGGATCATTTCCCTTCACTGAAAACTCACATTTAGACAGTACAACACCATTAGTGTAAGCAGATGTCCTCTTTTTGTTTTACCCTCTTCCTCTCCACCCTGTGCAAGTCCCAGCTCTTCCAAGACTGGGCTTGGGTCTGCACAATGAACTGTTACATGACTGGCAGGAAATGATTAATTTATTTTGTTTAAATCAGCAGTTGAATTGGCTCCCACATGCCATCAAACAAGAGGCAGTGAAGAAGGAGAGGTGGGAATGAATTGCCAGGCAGGACCACCAGACAGCAGTAATTCATTACAGTGGCTCTGCCATACTGCACAACTGAACCTCTAGATTCTTTTAAAAACAAAAATAAACTGCAGTCTTAGGCTTTTTGACAATGGTATTCTGAAGTCACTAAACACATGATTTTATTTACTTCTAATTACCTTGGGCATTTCTGAAACAACCATCTGACAGGTGTTCTTACTAGACACTGTCTCATCCAGCCATATAGAATACATAATGTTTTTAAACACCAGATGAACGCTTGAGGCTGAGTGCCATATTAACAAAGGCTAGTATTCTTCCGAATTTATAGCAAGGACGCAAACTAAATTGCTCAGATACCAATATCTCATAAATGTCTTCCCACAACTCCCCCATGTGTCCAGAAAAAACAGAATTTCTCCTATGCTCACAGGGAAATAGGTAGTTCAACATCTAGCAGCACGGGACACCAAGATACTACTTCAAAGTCCTAGCAACACATAGAAGGGTGTGTTGTACCAGTGAATACAAGCAATTTATCACAGATTTGTAACACAGCACCTGATCAGTCTAGACAAAGTATGATCACTCTAGTTAAACTCCAGCTTTTGGCGGATCTCATAAGTTCCCGTCTCATATTTTCTGTTCTCCTTCCCTCCCCCTCCTTTTTTTTTCTTCTAATGGTGCTCAGGTAGAATGATTGTATCAGTTATTTCCATTCCCCAAAGAACACCATTAAATATGGATAATTAAGTATTGCTTAATATACCCGCATGCTTAAAACTAGACAACATTACAGGTAAGTATAACTTAGCTTCAAGATTTGTGTAAAATTAAGGAGCACTGTCCACAAACGAAATAAGGCTAATTGCTGGGTCTCAGCTGTTTCCAGTCTGCATTGTTCTCACAGTAAAACTGTTAAGAATCATGAATTTATCCTTTTTGCACAGATATTAATGCCTGCCTAGAAGAAAAGCATGCAAATGAAAAGCTCTATTTTTTTTTCAGTAAATAAATAAAATAATACAGTAAATTCTAAAAATGTGAGCAATTAAAACAGAAAGTTCTAATATTTAAAACCAATCTTAATTCTACACAGTTATGGTAAGTCTTCTGTAATTACGTTGAGACTTTTACCAGAAAAGTTTCATAGGGTATTTCAGAGATGTGTATTAGACATCATTACTAGATTTCTATCCAGTATTATTAAGGTTTCTTTACCTTCATTGATAAACACCAAGAGATGTGCTTCTGTTACTTGCCAGTGAGGTATGCTTCCTAGTGCAAGAGATGTTAAAGGTGCCCATTCTTCTCTCAAAGAAAAAAAATTAACATGAATTTCTAAACTAAAATACACTTCATGAACTTGCTTCTATATATCCAGAGGAAAGTGCTTATTATGCTTACTACGACTTTAAGGCATATTTGTCTGCCTGGCATTAAACAGTGAGAACAACCCTCACAACTGGTTAATGAATCACTTTGTATTAATTCTCTGCCAGCACTGTTTAGTTCAGAAAACAAAGAGGCCCTGAAATGTATGCCAATAATTAAGTCTAAAATATCTTGATAGTTTACAAGAATCTATTAACAAAAAAAAACACTAAAAACTTTTCTGTATATCACTCTAAATCCTACAAATAATGGGATGACTTCTGACCACTCAAATCAGCTTGCTTTTCATCGCACTGCTTACCCACAAGTACAACCAACTAAAGTTTCCACATACTTTGATACTACTTTTTGATAACATGTGAAAAACCAGGGTTTAGGGCAAGATTCTTTGTTAATAAACATCGGTGTTGATGTAAACAGATGCAGAGCCCACATAAATAGGAGAGGTGCCAAATGGAAGAGGAATTTTCAGCTGCTCTACCCGTCCTTCTCTAGAAATACCCTCCGAAGTCCACCTTTTCTAAAGTCTACCCTTGTAAAAAATCGAAACTACCTCCCACTCATCATTTGACCAATTAAACGTTACCAGACACAGTCAACAAACTGCCCTAACAGTTTCCCTGCTGAAAATCTACTCATAACGGGAGTCATCACAAAGTTACGCGTCCCCATAAACCCAAGCATGTTTTCCTGTGGCCTAAGAGAGAGGTAGACAGACCTTCCTTGAAGCTACGGTCACAATTTAGGGAAAAACCGGGGCTCGCCTTTTTTCCTCAATCTGAGCGTTCCGTCTACCCGCGCTTCCTGCTTTCGGGGTCAGGGAAGCGGCCGCAGGGAAGGCGAGGTGAGGAGCGCTCCGCGGGAAGCGGGACACCTGCACGCTCGCCGGCTCCCCCACCCGCCGTGACGCCTCCCGGCCCTCCCGGGAGCAGCCGCCGGGGCCCGCCACCGCTCCTCAGAGCCGCCGCCTAACTCCGTCCGCGGGGGGGGAGGAGAAAGGTAACCGGGAAGTGGCTACTTGGACCGTGAGGAAAGTCCCGAGCAACTGAAGCGCAGTCGAAAGCACAGAGCCGGGCAGGGGAAGCACAGCCGAGAGCGACGGGGAAGAGGGGCCGAGGAAGGAGAACAGCCAGGTCGAACCTCTGCGGAAAAAAGTCTCGGGAAAGGGGTAGGGGCGCCGGGTCGGTCACAGGCGGCGAGGAAAGAAAGCCTGGGCAGAATGGACGGGACGTATCTGGGAGCTGGCGACAGAAAGGAGAGACCGGGCCGGCGGCCCAGCCGCGGCCTGCCGCCGGGGCGCTGAGGCGCGGCACTGAGGGGAGAGGGGCCCGCCGCCCCCAGCCCCGCCGCAGCGGAGAGGAATGAGGGAGAAAGGAAGGAGGGAGGCCGGCAGCCCCAAGCCAGGGCTCCGTGGGCTGGGCGGGCCCGGCCGCGTCCTCACCTCCGGCGCCTGCCGCACAGGAGCATAGCAGGATTATCGTGCCCGCTAGATCCATCTTCACCGGGCCCAGGCCCCACCGCCGCCGTCTACCCACAGCACATCCGCCCTTGTCGCGCGCCGGGATGGGGAGGGACGAGCTCCGCGCCTCCCTCCGCTTTGTCCCCCGCCGAGCTTGCCCCGGCGCCCCCTGCCCGGCAGCGCTCTGCTCTGCTCCGCCTCTCCCCGCCCCACCAACACGGCTTCCTCCGGCCGCCCGCTCGACGCCACCGGCGAGGCGGGGCCGAAGGGCACGCCCAGAACGCACGAGCAGCTCCGTTTCCCTCCCCACGCAACGGGCGGGGCCCCGAGGAACGGAGCTCACCGCCCGCCGGGCGGGGCAGGACGTCACGTCAGGGGAGACGCCCAATGGCGGCAGGGCGGAGCTTTCCCGGCTGCCTCCGCGTGCCCGGCCGGGTGCGGGCGAGCTGCGTTTCCTCAGCGGTGTAAGCAGGAAGGCGTCAGCTGCTGATCCCGCCCACGGCACCGCCGGGACCGGGCGGCTTCCCGGCTGAGGTAGGCCGAGGCCAAGCCTGCCGCCCCCCTCGGGCTGCCTGCGACGCGAGGTGGAGCGGCTGTGGCCCCTGGACCCTTGAAGGGCTCTGCTGGGGCCGAGTGGTGCCGGTATCTCTCTGGGCCACAAGGATCTGCGTCCTCGGACGAAAAAGAACGAGCTGGTGCCCAAACTTGGCTCGTACGCGAGCAGCATCTCTCAGCCCCCTCACACCTTTGTGTGAGCAGCCTTGGGCCCCTTCCTTTAAGGAGGTGTGATGGAAGTGTAAATACCTTCTATCAGTTGCCCTTGATACACATTTTTCTTTGCAGATACCAATTTACTTACTTTTCAAGTTTTATTTTGTCACCTATTTCTCGGTGCTCTGCGTGTCACAGTATGTTGCAGTTGTCCCCACCGAACAGGGATTTCTTCATTGTGAGGCTGTCTTGAGCAACCTTCATGGTTCAAGCATAAAGGAAAATCCTCCAGTGAAGATAAAATGTGAACCGTTATGGCAGAATGCTTCACAGAATTAGAAAAGGCCTTTAAGATCATCAAGTCCAACCTCTACCCCTGGACTGCCAAGCCTGCCACTAAACCATGTCACTAGGAGCCTCCATCTACATTTTTTGACACTTTCAGGGACTGTGATTCCCCCAGTTCCCTGGGAAGTCTCTTCCAATGTCTGACCACCCTTTCAGTGAATAGATATTTCCTAATATCCAGTCTAAACTTTCCCTGGCTGAGCTTGAGGCTGTTACCTCATGTCCTACCACTTGTTATTTGGGAGACAGACCCCCACCTCACTACAATCTCCTTTCAGGTAGTTGTAGGGAGCAATGAGGTCCTCCATGAGCTTTCTCTTCTCCAGACTAAATCCCCCAGTTCACTCAGCTGCTCCTCATCACACTTGTGCTCCAGATCCTCCACCAGCTTCGTTGCCCTTCTCTGGGATGTGCTCCAGCAGCTCAATTATCTCTTCTAGAGAGGGGCCCAGAACTGAACACAGGATTTGAGGTGCAGCCTCACGAGTGCCCAGTGCAGGGGGATGATCACTGCCCTGGCCCTGCTGGCCATACTATTGCTGATACAGGCCAGGACGCCCCTGACCTTCTTGACTGCCCAGGCACAAGCTGCCTCATGTTCAATGTCTGTTAATCAACACCCCCAGGTCTTTTTCCACTGAGCAGCTTTCCAGCCACTCTTCCCTCAGCTTGGAGCGTTGTGTGGGGTTGTTGTGACCCAAAGTGCAGGACCTGGCACTTTGCCTTGTTGAACCTCATCCTGCTGGCCACAGCCCATTTATCCAGCTTGTCCAGTTTCCTCTGCAGAGCTTTTCTACTCTCCAGCAGACCTCCCACCCAAGCTGCTGTCATCTGCAAATTTACTGAGGGTGCACTCAATTCTCTTATCCAGATCATCAATAAAGTCATTAAAGATACTAATTTCCTGGCAGTCAATATGCTAATTCTTACATTCAACTATGCTCACCCAAAGATTTATTATTTACATTAGGGCTTGTGACAAGTTTCACAGTTTAAACTCTCATCCTTTATTTTTCCTTTTCCAGCCCTATTGCCCTGTCAGAATAAAAAAAACCAAATCCTCAATTCCACACACCCCCCCTCCCCCCAACAGGTACAGCAGGTAGAAGTTACATAAATGTGTAAATAAGCACAGTTACAATGAATGTACTTCAGCTACGGCTGCTAATGTTGCTTAGGAAGACCTCAGATAGGAGGTCTGACTACCAAGCACAGAGAACATAAGAATATACCTTCCCAAAACTGTACTCAAAATTTGTGATTAAAAGCTGAAGGTTTCTATAGGGAGAGAAGGAAACGGGTTCATTAAGGTGAATGGAGTAATACCACTGCATCAGTTCCTAAGCTACCGGTCACACTCACCGCATGGGTACTTCAGTAATATCGGTACCTCACAAACTGCAGCAGGAAGCTCTGAACGCCTCCACAGGGCCGGCCGCGCCGCCGGCGACCTCCTCCCGCAGCGCTTCACCTCAGCGCCCGCGGGCACGGACCTCCCCTCACTGCTCCCGGCACGATTCACCTCAGCATCTGCAGGCGGGCATCTCCCCTCACTGCTCACACCGCCCTTCCCGCGCAGGCGCGGCCCGCCCCCGCCACCTCCCTGCAAATGAGGGGCGCGGCAACGCGATGGTTTGTGCCGTACTCCCAGTGGCGGCGCCTCGTTGGGGTGGAGCGGTACCGGGCACCCTCAGAACCCGCACCGCCTCAGGAAGCTGTCCCGCTTTGTGCTGCCCGCTGGTTACGGGATGTAGGCCCGACCCTGCCCCGCCTCACGTTTCCCCTTCCGGGCTCGCACCGAGGCTTGCGCGCTTCCCGCGCCCCTCACGCTGGCCGCGCGCACTTCCTCCCCGTTTCCCCCCTTCCCGCGCCCCTGGCACCGGCATCCCCGCCGCCGGTGCTTGGCTCCCGTCCGCCGACGGGTTCCGCCGGCCACGCCCTCGGGGCTCCCTCCCCCGCCCCGGGCCCCGCGGTCACCCTTGGCTGCTTCCCGCTCCCGCCCACACGTCCCCGGCGGGGCGGAGCCGTCGCTGGTGTTATGGCGTCTTGGGCGCTGTTGGCGAAGGAACAGCCGCTGCGGTGCCAATAGAGAGCGACGGAGCCGGGCGGGCCGGGCATGGAGAGCCTGGCGCAGCCCCCGCCGCCTTCGGGCTCGCTGAAGACGGGCGGCGGGGGCGCTGCCAGCCAGCTCCTCCTGGAAGAGGCGGCGGCAGGCGAGGGCGGCTGCCGCGACGGGCCCGCGGCGGCGGCGGAGGAGGGCGGCGGGCAGCGCAGCCCTTCCCCTCCACGGGCCCCCACTCCCGCCGTGGTCCCCTGTACGGCGTCTCCCTCGCGGGCTCCTGAGAGCAGCACGCCGGCGGCGGAAGGCGCGGGGCTGGCGGTGCCGGAGAGCCCCGAAGCGGCGCCTACCTCGGAGAGCGGTCTCGCGGGGGCCGGCTCCGGGAGCAGCGGGGCTCCCAGTCCCCCGGGAGAGGAGTCCCGGAGCCTGGACTCGTTGGACTCCTTTTCTAACCTGCCCTCCTAACGCTGTTCTCGATCGCGCGGGCCGT
>JBCJKH010057449.1:1101-12581 GCA_039877255.1 Loriculus beryllinus | reverse complement strand
ATATGGGAGATGCTCCAGTCCCCTGATCATCCTCATGGCCTCCTCTGGACTTGTTCCAACAGTTCCATGTCCTTTTTTTTATGTATATGTATAGGTATGTTGTATAACCTAATGAATATGTATCATTTTAGAGACTAAATGAGGGGAGAGACAAGGTTGCGGCACTCATGCCTTTGGAGGGACGATCCCCCAAGCACCTCGGGGCTGAACAAAGCATGCCTACTTTACAACTGTAACGAGTTGTGGAGTCTATCCGCGTTATCAGGAGGAGCAGGTCATTCCTTCCTCCTCACACCGCCTTCCAACGCATTTGAAGGCCAAGGAACACCATTCCCTGCATCAACCCAAGATGTCGCCCAATGCCTCACCCCAAGTCTGAGCACAAGCAAACACAGGAGAGAAAGTGGAAGGAGAACACTTGTGTGCCACACTTCCCCTGACACACCAGATATGGGGAGAGGGTCCAGACCCACACCAGAGACCTTGCAGCGGCTGAACCGAAATGGCTGTGGCAGAAAACATGGCCTTTGCATAGTCCCAGGACTGGTTTGATGCCAGGACAGCTGCTACCTGGCCCTTCCTCATAAGGCAGCAGCATCTCTCCAGCCTAAACATGGACGGCACTCACAGGACCAGCACCCAGGATTGTGTTTTAGGGGGTTTTGGGGCTGTTTTGGATCTTTATTTTCCTACTTTTTGCTAACTAACTCGTACCCCAGGAGAGGCAGGCACAGATCGGATCCTCCCCCCGACCTCAGCTCAGCCGCTGGTTCCTTCCTCCTCATGCTATCCAAATGGTAAAGAAAATAAAAGCTAAAACCAGACCCAGACGCTGAAACAGGAGAATTAACTAAAATTGAGTGTAGGGCGCTTTTAATCCTCTCCTGCACCCACTGATGTGCCTGGGCTATGTGGTACATGGGAGCATCTCATCCCCTGGAAGCACCCACATCTGAACCTTGTTTTCAGGTTGAAAAAACAACAACCCATCCCATATTTCCCACATAACAGACTCCTCTCTCTTTCTAAATCCGTTTGGAAAGAGAATTAAACCACCCGCAGCCTCCGAGAGCCGTGCTGAGGTAACGGTCCCCTGCCCGAAATGGCGGTCGCTGCCTTTCCCCCTTCAACTCATCCCAAACCAGCCCGAAAACACCGTGTTCGTGAGGAAAACACCGCGTTCGTGAGGAAAACACCGCGGTTTTGGTTTATTTCCCTTTAAATAACAGTTAAAGGGCCGCTGTCGGCCCGCCCTAAGGCGGCGGGGCCGTCGCCATCAGCCCGCCCCGAGGCGGCGGGGCCGCGCTATGGGGGACAAGGTGGCGGCGGGGGACGACAGCCGTGAGTGGGGCCTCGGGGGGAGCGGGGTTTGTGCCGTGGGAGAGGGCGGACCCAGCGCCGGCCTCCGTGGGGGCTGTGGGGCAGGGCCCAGGTGCTTTAAAGGCGTCTAAAACCCCATTGAGAAACAAAGCCTACTGCGGGAAAAGGGATGCTTTATCCCTAGAGCATCCTGTATCCCGTCCTGTATCCCTAAGATGCTGCATGGAACGCCGGTAACCCTCACTTCGGCGTTCTGCCCCTCTTTATCGATCGGTGGCTGGCTGTCCGGGGTTGTCTTTGTGCCCTGCAGCCTCAGCAGGCAGCTGTAGCACGTTTCTTTGCATTCCATTCCTCTCCTTTGATACTGTTTTAAACCTCTTGCATAATAAACCGCCTGTGAGTTGGTGCATTGCACTGAGGGTAAACGGTTTAAACGGTTTTCCATGCTGTTTAGGATAACTGAATTCATATTCAGTGCTATGAGGTGTGAAATACCCTGGAATGTGAGCTGGGAAGAGAAGGAAAACTGCTAAATACCTACTGAAACACTGCTGTTGGATGGGGTGCATGGCATGATGAAGAGTGCACTTACATCTACAGGGCTGGCTTCACCAGTGTGGACACCAAGTGGGAAACTCAGACCATCAAAATGAGGAAAGAATATTAAATCAAAGGGATGTTTGGCATCTCTTGGTGATCATAAAACGTAAGAATGCATTTTGGTCACCTCGGGAGCAGGGACAGCATCATTTGCTTAACTGAAACGCAGGATTTACTCCACTGAACAGAGATAAGCATTTGCAAAGAGGTAATTTGTGTGTAGCCATTGGTGTTAATAATTACTGTAAAATCTACAGGCTTTTGCCATGTTCTCCTCTCAAATGAAGGGTCCGTGCATCGTGGAAATGCAGTCCCTTTAACACACCTGACCAGAGAGAACAGGGTCTCAATATACAGCACAGAAAATCCCCTTCCCGTAGAAATCAGTGTCCAAATCCTACTGTTTTAACAGCAGGTCCAGCACTTTTGAATGATCCTTATTAAGATTTGTGTTATCTGTGTTTTTGGTGAGCTAAAGGGTTTTGTTTGAAGGTAAGAGGAACAGAAATTTGAGGGTGAAGTTACACCTCTGCTTCCCTGAGTCTGTAATAGGGGTGCCTTTCTACTGTGCTCTCCAGAGAGAAATGGGGTAGTGCTATTTGGACAGCAAGCATGTTTATCTCCTTAGTGTGGTGGGATGGGAACACTGGTATGCTTTGATGCCTCTTGTATGGCATGTAGTTAATGCCTAGCCAATATGTTGATACAAGCTGCAGTTGCACTGAGCCCCTGCTACCCTCAAACTGCAGCCTGAGATATGCAGAAGAGAGCAAAGCCAGCTCTCCACTGGGATGGGACTGGCTCAGGGTCTGACTCAAGCCCTTCTTGAATGGATTCCCTAATAGTGCTGGGGCAGAGACTGAGTCCAACAAAGACTGACACCAGCCTTGCCAAAATCCTCCCTGTCAGGCTGTGGCAGGCCCAGAGTCACAGCCTTGCTCTTGTTTCCTGGCAGGAAGGTTTGTTCAATCAAGGAGAAGATTGCTGGGGCAAGGGCCAGCGTGGAGAGCTAACACTTAAACTGTGCCTGACTGTGCAGGACAAATGCTGCCAGTCGTGCTAAATTAGGTGCAGAACTGCTACGAACTGTTAAGAGATGCAACACTGATCACAGGCCAGGCGAGTGGGTTTGTGCTGCTTGGCTGGTGCAGGTTGCCTGAAGGGGAACAGCAGGACCATGTGGAAAGACCTCCTTGTAGAGCAGTGGGTTGTAAGGGGAAGGGATGGAGGAAAGGATCTGTGTCTTCTGCCCCAGCCCAAGCTTTTGCACCAGCTCTGGGCCTTGGCGCATGCCCAGAGGACACGGTCCTAATGGGTCAGAAGGTTTTCAGCCGGAGCAGAGAAAGACATTGAATTAGAATTGAAGCTTGTAGGACTGGAAAAGCACTGATGTGGTACAGGGTGTTCAGGAGACAGCTGGAGAGGACAAATCCAGCAAACACGGCAATGTCTGTAGGACTGGGATTCTTGCTGGAAGAATCTTTCTGCACTTGAAAGCCACTTGAGATGAAGTGGAGGTTTGCTGGGACACGCTGCTCTGTGCTCCTTGCCAGCACTGTTTTAATGCCCACTCTTCTGTCTCTGCTGCAGTGCTTCGTTCAGAGAAGGAGTTCCACGATGCAGCGAAGCGTAATGACACGGCCAGGATGGAGGAGCTCATCAGGAGAGGGGTCGACATCAAAGCCAAAAACAACGTAAGTCTTTGGGTTTTCCACCTCTGAGCTGCAGGAAGTGGTGAAGGCGTGTTTCAGAACTGCAGCTCCTTAACACTCCTCTTCTCATTAGCAGCTCAGTTGGTCAGAGCTGTAAAATACACCACCCAGTGCTAAATAGGGCCTGTGGCAACTGAGCAGTTTCACACAGCATTGTCATCCTGGCCAGACTGGAAAGTTGTAAGCGCAGAGGGAGGGTAATAATTTATGGTTCCCCTTGGAACCTGTGTGCCAGATACACACGGCTGCAGTGAAAGGTTTTGGTTTTGCTACCTCTGTTTGCTGAGGCTCTGGGACTAACTCAGTTCCTGGTGCAGGTCTCTCCTTATTGACCAGTAGGCACTTGGAAATACAGGATTGTACCCATCCCTACTGTTTCAGTCAGTGCTCAGCAATGGTCTTCATTCCTGTGCTGTTGTTACAGTCCAGAACTGTAGTTTCTGGGTAGAAGATGACTAGCACTTGTCTGCCTGACATGAGAGGACAGAGACAGAGGTCTGTGTTCAAAGAAAGCCTTGCACAGTATGAGAAGTTCTGGCTGCATAGATGGCAAAGGAGATTTTGGCCTTCAGGAAGGCTGGTGGATAAACATGCACTCTGCATACATTGGCCTCCTCTCTCTTCTTCCTTCCCTTCCAGGCAGACCGGACTGCCCTGCACTGGGCTGCAGGAGCAGGGAACGTGGATGCTGTGCGACTGCTCCTGGACCACAATGTCCCAGTGGATGACGAAGACAATGTACAAAGGCTCCCTTACATGTCCTACAGATGCATTCTTTGCTGGGGAAGCACTGGGGCTGGTGCTGGGCTGAAAGTTACAGACATCACCTTAGCCCTGGGTGGGTGGCACAAGGCATTGCAGTGCTTGGGAAGCTGTGGCAGGTGCAATGCCTTTCTGGAGCAAGCTTTGTTTTCTCCTCTTTTTGGCCTTCTCCTTGCATGCTCAGTGACCAGGAAGTAAGCTGGTAGAATCAGTGAGAATGATGGGGATGGTGGTGGTTGCAGATAGCTGCAAATATCTCTCTTTTCTTCTGCCCAGTTTGGAATGAATGCGCTTCTGCTGTCTGCCTGGTTTGGCCACCTCCGTGTCCTGCAGATCCTCGTCAACGCTGGGGCCAAGATTAACTGTGTCAATAGGGTAAGAGAGTCTCTCTATGTGGGTCCATCACACAGCTCTAGAGAGTGATGGAGGGGGGAGAGGCTTATCTGTGAGCTAAGTTGATCATATGTGACAACATCTGCTATGGGGACTGCTATCTCCACTTCTGCCTTATTCCTAAACCAGGAGTAGTATTTGTAACTTTAGGGGTACACATGGCTTGTTCACCTCACGTGTGTGCAGTGATGATGTGGAAGGTGTTATAGAAATCGGAAACAGGTTTAGTGTATCAGCAGTCTTTGTATTTTTAAACAGACCTTGGTTGGGAGAAGGAGCATTAATACTTGAGTCATAACCTGCTGTCTGCATCACAAGCTAGTTTAGCCCTAAAGGTGGAGGGAGGCATGGAATGGGTCATTGCTAATGGGAACAGTTTGTTAAAAAGAGACTGTACCTCAGTCTGGGACTTGTTAAATGAGTGGTCCTTTATTGCTGTTCTCCTCTCCAGAATGGCAGGAACCTGCTCCACTGTGCTGCTCAGAAGGGACACATCCAAGTAATGGAGTTCATCATGGAGGACCTGGAGGATGTGTGTGTGGATAAGACAGACAAGGTAGGAAGGCTTTTCACGCAAATGTAAACCAGAATAAAACTTAACAGAAGAATAATTTTTGAAGTGCAGCACTTTTTCCCACTGTGGACTGGATTATTGCCCAAGGAATTATTGTATTGCTTACAGCAGCTGATCTGATCTTGTGCCTTGTGAGCCTTTGTTAGACTGTGTTTCTTTGTTTCCTTGTTTCCAAAGATGGACAGGACAGCGTTTCACCTGGCTGCAGAGAATGGGCAGCTGCAGGTGGTGGAGTTCCTAATTCGACTGGATTGTTCTCACAGTGCCAAAGACAAGGTATGGACATAAAACAACACACAAGAGAGGTAAATTCCAAGGATTAGAGTTGTAAAAGTCAAGGAGCAGGACACCAAATGAGGCTCATGCAGGCAAACTGCCAGCAGTTATAACTGTGGTTATGGTATGTCAGGGCTCTTCTTCCCTATCCACTTGCAAGCCATCTGCACCTCAGTCCATGTTGGATTTCTCTCCAGTGCTCTTCAGATAAGATACATAGTGAGCCTGGTGGTCCATGCTTCAGTTAAGGTAGCTGGGTTCTTTCCCTCACTGCTGCTCCTAATAGAAGACTGCTTCAGGCTTGTGATACTGGTTACAACCTCCTTTTCAGTCATTCTGGATATTCTCTGTGCAAGGTTGTGGCATATGAACACTCAGTCCTCTGACACATGTATGTATGAAGCGGTTATACTTTCAGGAAGAAAATACAGCATTGCATTTAGCTGCTAAAAATGGACACCTCTCTGTGCTGCAGAAGATTATAGATGTTGGAGTCAACATTGATGAAAAGAACATGGTAAGTGTATTTAAATGAAATAAACCCCACAGCAGTTTTACTCTTTTCCTCCCTAGAAATACTTGCTTGCCACAATCAGGCTGAGCACTCAGTATTGACAGGAGAGGTCTAGAGGATAGCTTTTACCTAAAGTGTATGTGTTCAAATATTTCACAGTTGCACAGGACCAGTGAAAGGCAGCATCCTCCTTGGACCAATACCCAGTTCTAAAGTGTTGCCTTCTCTTCTGTATATGCCGACCTTATCACTCAATTTAATCTCCATTTTTTCCCCTGACCCCTGTACATTCAAGCACCTAAATAGTTATTGAGTGTGCTTTAAACTAAACTTCACTACGCTTTATAGTATTGACTTAGTCACTGAACATACGGACCTTCTGATTGAGATCTCTTTCTGACAGACCTGCTTTGGAAAATTATGTGGGTGGAACACAGTTAATGACTTAGATAGCAAATATTGGCTTAGTAACGTTGTTATTTATTCCAGGGCATGCTCCCAATTGAGTTTATCAGCAGGGTTTTTTTGTCTTTAGTTACTGTCTTTGAAAAGTATATTTGATTGTGATTAAGATCTGAAAGAAAGGGGACACCACTTTCTGTGGTAACTCTGGTAGCATTTGTTTTCCCCCAGATGAACTGCCCTTTGTGCAAAGAGCAATAATAAAAGCAGATTAAACCTTCTGCCTGCTTGTGTTCTCATGTAAAGAAATGAGCTCCAGAACTCAGAAGGGAGGACTAGGAGTTGGGAGCCATGAGTTTCCAGGTCCTCCTGTGGCTGTCTCTGGGCTATTCCAAGAAAACAGCTTGTCTTCATTGTCCATGTGAAATGCTCTTTTGTTGGTTAATGGGCTGAAAGAGAGAAAAGATGGGAACACGATGTTTGCTTCGTGACCCATGGGCCAACTGTCTCCAGTGGCATAAGGACAGAGCACTATCAGGCATGTCAGTGGCAGATAACTGTACCCTCTATCTTCCTAACAATACACTGGAGACCTGCAGCCCTCAGAATTGGTATTTTAACATGTAGCAGGTTCAGAAGACAGGGTAGAGACCTCATTCTGCTGCTCTGTCTGGCCCTTGTCTCCAAAAATGCTGCTTGTCTCCTTTTTTGCCTTGTCCAGGAAGGACTTACAGCTCTGCACATGGCCGCTGAGGGGGGTCACAGTGACTGTGTGAAGCTGCTCCTGGAAGCTGGTGCTGATGTCAATGCCCAAACACAGGTTAGCTCCACAGAGCTGGTTCCATTTCCACGACTCTGTGGATTTTTGCCCAGCTCTGTGGCCTTCCAAGTAGGGCACCCATTATTGAATGAGGCCATGTGGAGCCCAGCACTTCACAAACAGTGTAGATGGCTTTATACAAAGAGGTGGGTGATGCTTCCCTGGGACTGCTCTGGCTGTGGAGACAGTGTCTGTGAATTTGTTGGTATGGGGGCATGGGGCTCTTGCAGGAGAGAAGCAGGGAGGCCTCTGTGGATAGTGTGTAACAAGTGCAGCCCTGAGAAGAAGCTCTGACTCACACCCATTTCTTTTGATGTGCCTCCCAGAAGAAGATGAACTGCCTTCATTACACAGCACTGCATGGTTATGAGGAGACAGGCAGGATCCTCCTGGATGCAGGAATCCACACGGATGCTGTTAATCATGTAAGTCCTGATTAATGCTCTCATCACTTACAAAAAGGCAAAGACAATTTGTGGAGCTATTCAAGAGCACAAAGCAACTTCACAAGGACCAGTGCTGCTGTGGTGTCTGTGCTTATGGAGCAGTGCCCCAAGTCTACCTCCAATCCAGGCTGGAATCTGTCTTGGAATAAGACATACTGGGCACAGCATGATCCTTTCAGTACCTGAGCTAAGCTCTTCCTAAGCACAGGGTCTTCTTTCCACAGCAAAATACATCAGCGACACACATTGCAGTGCTGCAGAACTTCCCAGCCATGGTGAAGCTCTTCATCGATGCAGAGTGTGACCTTGACATTGCAGATAATGTAAGACTGCAGCTCCTGTTCTTTGAAACGTGAACCAGTTCCATGGGGGATCTGATCACCTTGGGGACAGGATTAAAGATGAGTGCTTTAAAATGGGGAAATCATGGAAGCACAACTTAGGAAACACGAGAGCTGTGAAATGATTGAATAGTGCAGTGAGGTAACCGGTTGATGACATTCAACACCTGGGCTGTGCCATGTCCCTGGGACCTCTGCACAGCTCATTGCATAGTCAGTCATTCTTTAGTCTGAAATAGCATCAAGGGAGGCTTTCTAGTAATGGTGCAGACCAGTTCCGCTCAGCTTGAGGAACTCAACTCCAGTTTGAGGTAGGAAGGTGTTTATCCCTCAGTTTAAAAAGGGATAGAGGGGAAGGGAGGGCAGAGCTGACAGGGTTCTTACAGCACTTCCTCCTGGTATTGTTCTGTCCTGTCCTTCCAGCCTCATACTTGTCCTCCTCTAAAACATAGTCCTTTCCTCCTCCTGCAGAGGCAGCAGACCCCTTTGCACATTGCTGCGGAGCACGGCAGGCAGGACATTGCTGAGATGATTCTCATTGCAGGAGTTAATCTGAAGCTAACAGACAAGGTAAATGTCTCCGTGGGTTAGATTCCTTGGGGTCAGTATGGATGGTCCTTGCCGCTGTTGTCATTAGTTTTCAAGGGAGGCTAGTAATAATATTAAAATCTGGGTATTCCCAGGGAGAAGGCCTTGGAACACTGCTGAGTAGATTATTTTGCATTCTAGTTAATTTAACAAAAGCATTGTCTGAAAAGTAGATATATATTATAGCAAAAGGAATTCTAGAGGAATTGGGCAAGTTGTGTGCAGCCTGAAAGTGTGGTATGCATACAGAAAATGCTGAAGCAGGTTTGGGCAGCCTGTGGAACCACAGTGGGACTCAGCACAGAGTGCATGTTCCCACTTTTGTGTGTGAAATTTGGTTTCTGCTCACATCTTAGGCTGGAACTGCTCTCCCTGGCATGCCTGAGGGCTGGGCTGGCTCGCTTTCCTTCATGCACCTTTCAAATCTTGATCCTTTCTGCTATAAGCTTTTAGATACAGACACAAATCGTCCCTATGCAATCCCAAATCATATTCATGTTAAGGAGTGTAATTACAGGTTCATAGTCCCATCAACCTGTGCTTCTCCTAGGAGATTGTTTGTAATCATGTGTATGTTGAGCCTATAAAATTAATGAGGTTGTATAAATCACTTGAGTTTCATGTGCCAGCAAACCTGCTATGCAAAAGGCTATAAAACACCTCAGACTGTAGTGCTGAGCCAGCCCTTGGCCGGCTGCACCCATGTTGCTGGAGGCCTAAGAGCACCCTGCCATCCACTGAGGGATGCAGGATGCTTTCCCAACCAACAGAGAAGATGCTGCAGAGCCTGAAAAAGGACTCCTCTTGCCATGAAGGCAGTAGCTCTAAGCTAGTTCACATCTAAGGTGTGTACAGGTGGAGAATAGGGGTTGTTCATCCTCATTGCTCAACAGGCCGTGCTGCCTGCTACTACAGACTGTGGGGTGGGCATGAAGATTGTACCTCTTAAGCAAGCAAGGTCTTTTCCAGCTCATTTTTCCCCTTCTCATTTCAGCAAGGGAAGACATCTCTGGATGTTGCTGCTAGGGGCAATCACATCAACCTGGCAGACATGGTTATCAAAGCCGATCGATTTTACAAATGGGAAAAGGTGAACAGCATACATACCATCCCCTGTGCTTCCTAGGGCAGATGTGCTTTGTCCTCTCCATGGTACCAGCTGTCGAAAGGAAAAGAAATACAAGACATGCTGTAACAGCCTGACCTCTGCTTTCATCTCCTTACTTAAGAAAAACAAAAGTCCTTACCATGCCCACAACATCTACTTCAGGTTTTCTTTATTTAAAACAGCCCCTGTTGCTAAAAGAACCCAGGCTGTGCTGAAGGGAACAAGGGTTTTCAAAGATTCTTTGGCGGCTGTTCCAAAGCCCTGCAGAAGGGATTGGGATACCATTAGCTCCTTTTCCCCAGGAGGAGAAACTGGGAGGCTGGGGAACAAGAGGTACATCTGCAGTATCCTAACCAAACTCTCTGTTCTGGCTTTGCAGGACAATCTGAACAGTGACTCTGACTCCTGGGTAGCAAAGCATTTGACCTTTAAGCAAGATCACAGGCTGGAAACACAGCACATCCGCTCAGTAATGTGGAGATTGGCTACCAAGTACCTCAGACCTGGTGAATGGAAGAAGCTGGCACATTACTGGAAATTCACTGATGCCCACATTAGGGCCATTGAGCAGCAATGGACAGGTATAAAACACCACCCCAGTATTTGCTTTCCTTCACTTGGACTGTAATTCTAGAAGACAAGTCTGCAATAATAGCAAAGCATGAATTTGTGTAGGAGTAAAGCACACAAACACAGGGGTTACCAGTTCATTGCTCACTCCCGAGGCACTTGCCAGATCTGTGAGTTCTTGCTACAATTCCTGTTCTATAGGACAAAAGACATTTGGTAGTTTTTTGTCTTTTAAGGAGCTGAACCAAACAGGCAGTGAAGTCCCACAGGATTTAAGAGACACGTTAGTAGAAACAAGTTCTGAGTTTCACAAACAGATCACAGCTGGTTTGGTTACTGCAGTTCGCACGATACAAGGATGGGGCTAAGCTATGCTCTAGGGCAGAAAGTCTGTATTGCCATGAGAGGTTGCCTGACAAGCCCAAGCTCATGCATGGCCACTCCATGAGTTTCACATGAATTAGCAATCACACCACAAGCAGGAATTAAGCTAAACTGTACTTCAGAGCCTTCTAAGTAGGCTCCAGAGAAGAGGGCGGGATGAGGGGTGTCCAAACTCACTGGTTCAGAAACCCACTCTGGTCAGGGCTTGCAGGTCACTGCAAGCACAGGATTTCACCTCTGGTTTCATCCTGGCAGGCACTAAAAGCTACAGGGAGCACGGCCACAGAATGTTGCTCATCTGGCTCCATGGTGTGATCACAGCAGGAGAAAATCCAGTCAAGGGATTATACGAAGGCCTTGTGGGGATTGGCAGAAGAGATTTAGCAGGTGCTATATACTTTTGTCTTCCTTCAAATAATGCACACTGAGCACTGCCCAAGTTCTGTGGTGACACAACATATGCAGAGGAAAAACTAACACAAATTCACACAAAGTGAAAGCCACCCTGCTCCTTGCTACCTTTTATTAACTAATGCATCCTGCCACAGCTTTGTATTTTCATAGAATGGTTTGGGTCGAAGGGCCCTTAAAGCTCACTCAGCTCCAACCCCTGCCACGGGCAGGGACCCCTTCCACTGGAGCAGCTTGCTCCAAGCCCCTGTGTCCAACC
>JBCJKH010057443.1:3626-32694 GCA_039877255.1 Loriculus beryllinus | reverse complement strand
ATATAGTAACTCTCAGAAAATAGTCCTACTAACCATTTATCTAAACACTTTTGGCAAGAGGAAGATACAAGACATGGCAGAACAAACCCAGAGACACTGAATCTGAGCAGTATCTCTCTCATCTCTATATGCATTAATTGCATTTACACGTCTAGTCATGCATCCTCTTCTAAGAGTTTTGGGAAATTTGTTTCTGGAATGAACTGTGACTGCTTCTTTATTCTCACACTGCAGCTTCACATGGCACTTCTTACTGTGTTTGTATCAGAGTACTATATCTTTCAAGAGAAAAGGCATCCCAGAAAAAGCAGTCCAAATAAAAGATCTTCTAATTAATGCACAAGAGCTTAAAAAAAAGTGAACAGACCTAAGCAGAGAGCAAACAGCAAACACAATGGCAGTAAGCTCAGGTTTCTCCTCTCTGACTCCCCTTTATAAAGGCAGCATTCATAATAACTACTTCACACCCAGCAAATGATGTGACCAAGCAACTAAGGTATTAACCTCACAGCTCAAGAACAGAGTTGTGAAAGATGACACACCTTACATCTAGTCCAAGTCTTTAAATAGCCCCTCACTTTTTTCACTAGAGAATTCGTTTTTTGTGTGTAATGATAAAGAATATAATTCAAGATAAACTCTTATTTTCATTCTTACGTAAGAAAACACTATGAATTTAGTGCAGTTCTGTGCCTCTAGCTTGACAGTGACTTAAATTCTAAATCTGACTATGATTACAGGTTAAGCTTGTGAGTCTTCTCTTCCCATCTAGCCCAGAGTGTTTACCAGTTAGCACAAATAGCATTGCTTTGCCCTTCACAGGAGGAAATTATGTGGTTTCAACTGTTTCTACCTTCTTCATCAAAAGAACGAAAAAAACCAAACCAAACCAAAACAAAAACAACTAACCAAATAAAAACCTGACTGTCTTCTCAGAGCCACTCTACAGTACAGAAGAAAACACTCAAGTCTGGCAGTAGAATGGGCTGGTCTACCCTACACAGAGGTTTGACATAAAAGGCATTCTAGTTAGCACAGATCTTTTCTGAGGCAGAGGCTATTCTAAATTTATACAAAATTATTTTAATGAAATCTTATTGAAACCACATTACACCTTTAACAGCTGTGGACAAAAAAGTTCATTTGCTTTCTAAGCTGCTTTCCCCCCAGATCCTTCTATCTAGTAACAGCGTATCAACTAGCAGAATTCTATCTGGTAACACAGCACACTGCACGCAATTTACCGCATGCTCTCTCTACCGTTTGCTTTGCTTTATACGTATTAAGTTAAACTTCATGCAGCTGAACCCATGGCTGAGTGGCTACCAGCACTGAATAGCTTCCCTCACTGAAGTAGGTAAGGTCTGTTTCATGAAAATATATGAAAGGGAAAAGCTGTATCAAATGACAAATTGCATCCTAGAGGCTTTATTATATTCCCAGTACTGCTGGCTGGAATATGAATCACACTCGCTTAACAGAAACAACTGGCTTTTCAAAGTTTAAGTCAAATGGATGGAAGAAAATAAGTGCATTTAAACAGAAGAGATATCCCTGGTAACCCACAGCGCTGAGCAAATTTCCAACTTTGTACCCTTGGTTCCAGGAAACGGTTCACTATATCAAACATGATACGGTTTATTGATTTTTATGGCTCTCTAATCAAATTGTACCTTAAGCATCTGCCCAAGATAGATGCACCCAATTTCCTAAGGTGCTAGAAGCACTTCTATGATATGGTATCTTGCACTGCCTATATAAGAAATTCAATGATTGTCTGATATTGCAAAGGGCACTTGCTGATACTGTGTTAGCACTTGCTGATACTGTGTTATATAACTGCAAATATGAACAGACCATTTTTTTTCTCCTAAATAAAACAGACTAGCATGTTGAAACATATCCATGGTAAACTGTTATTTAAATTACATACTGGCAGTTAATTTCCCTCAGTATATCTTCGAAGAAGCTTGATGTCCCAAACTGGTGAAAAAGTACTTTGTTTTCATTACAAATCAAATTTATATATTTTGATGTAATTTTAATTAAGGTTATACTGTAACCTGACATAATTAAATCTATATAAAATCATGTGTAGGCATGCAAATTGATTTATCCCAGCATCACACTTGACGCAGCTTAAAACCACCTCAACATCCAGGGAACCATAATGAATCAACTTCATTTTAAAAACACTAGCAAAGTTTTGTCACTAAAAATTGCCTGAAAATATTTTAAAACAGATAACTTGTTTGATGATGTAGAAGCCCTTCTTGATCAGCTGGAGCAGTAAAAGTACAGACACCCAGTATCACAAAAGCAAAAAGTGAAACAACTGTTGAGTGATTGTGTACCAGCACAAAAGCATCACTTACATGAGGAGCACAAAGTCAGAATCCACAGGTTTAGTACTAAAATAGCACCCAGGTGAGAAACACTTTATTAACAATACACCCATCAAAAGTGCTATAGAGAGAGTCATTACCTCAATGGAATTATGGGAGGACAAGGTTGTCAACTGGCTATAAGGAGGGGTTCTGTCACAGCTGGAAATTGCCACTGACATCTTGACAGCCTACTGCACAACTGTTAGTCCTGTGCTAAAAATTGAGCTGATAAACTGATTTCTAGAAGATATTTATGGGCACACAAGCACATGAGAAAGGCAGCCCACCACAGTCCTGTGTCACACGTACCAGCAACAAACAAGTATTCTCTCCACAAACATATGAAAATGGCACAGAACTGTAACACCACCTTTTTGCACTAGAAGTACACTTCTATTCCAGCATAACGAAGTGGAGCCCTAACAAAGAAAGCCCCATGTTTTTAATGGTAGTAAATAATTTCCAGAATAAAGAGTCACATGCCAACACTTAGGAAATCAGGATTAAAAACCTGGACATGCCATTTCAAAAATACACAGTCCTCCAACTCCTTAAGTAAAGGGTGTTTTCTTTACCTGACTCCAGTACATCTTTATCCTCCAAAGCTATCTACAAGGAAGAAACACCTCAGAGTGGGAAAATCATATACTAGCCGTTTCTCTCCAAGCTAGGCAGTACTCATGCAGATGTCAGTGGCTATCAACCTCAACAGCCTGGATACAATCCCTAATTAACCCCATGTGCAGATGAATCACATACCCACCTGGAAAGCAGGTCCCAGAACATCAACCCTTTCATCTCTCAAAAAAATCAGATGCCTAGCATTCCAGAGCTAGACTTGCAGGCCATGGTTCAAACCTCAGCTCCCTGCGCTGTGCTAGTAATTTCATCCATTTATCTACAACACAAGGACTTGTTACTTGCTCTAATCCACTCACAGCATATATACAGTTCATATGGTTCTAAACTGAAGAGCTGTATCCATGCAGCAGTTAAAGCTAACCTTCTGGTGCTGTGATCACAGCCCAAACTAGGCAACCTTTTCCCTAATCTCTTGTTTGATGACAGTGATATAAGCTACAATACTTCTTGCCTGCACAGCATTTCACAGCAGCCTTCTCATCAGACACTGGCCAAAGTCACTGTGCTATTCTTTCAGGGCACAGATCCTGTTTCCAGACACTATTTACATTATCAAGGCTAAACATCAAAGTTGAGTAAAAGACCTTAGACAGGATTTTTACAGCTAATATAAACAGACTCAAGCAGAACTGTAACAAAGATATCATCATGTTACTTGTTGTAATCAATATATTATCACACTATTACCAAGTTCTTAAAATTCTCGTAGTAAGCAAACTGGTATTTACTACAGCACTTTTTTCTCAAACACATGTACACTTACCCACGTAATGCATATTAAGGGCCAAATACTTGTACTGGAAGAGAGGGTTGTTGTGCAGGCTACTTCTTTGGATCTGCTGGAAGAATGAGCTGACATCCCATCTGTACAAGACATCCAACAGCATGATGCTTGGGACCCTTAGGGCCACATTTAACACTGCCTCCAACTTCTCCTTTGCAGCCATTCTCTTCCCTTTCTGTGAACTGGCAGCAGACTGTAAATAGCACAAGAGAGAGAAGAGTAATCAGATCAATCTCACTGTACAAACAGCTATTAGGTTTTGTGATCATATGAATGGGGCTTCCTGTGTGGCCACAAATGACTGAATGAATCAACTGAGTTAAATTCAAATCCAGACAGGACAACTTCTATTTTTGCTATATAAAGGTCAATTTGCTAGCAATTTTTCCATGGTAATACTATAACACGGGGGGAGATTAATTTCATAAACATGGTCAAAGGGTATATACTGAATAAACCTTCATTTTTATTTGCAATAATTTTGCATTCAAAACCTCAGCCAAAAGGCACCAATGTATTAGGTATTACATAAACATGAGCACAATAAGCTTTAAAAAGCAAATACCCAATAAGCTTTAGAAAGCAACCACCAACAAAATTCAGACACTACCTCTACTTAGCTTAACTTTACGCCTCTCAAATGAAATAACCACTAAAGCGTTCTTGAAACATTTCAGCTTCACTTCCTCAGTGCAAACTAAAACAAATAATTTCCCAATATCTAAGCTTTAAAAAAATAATTTACAGCATTCATTAACATCTAGTTCATGTATTTATGGAATTTGAGGGCTGCATGTTTTAAAGATTAGGACCAACAATGCAACTATGTTACTCACTTTAACACAATTTATACAAACAAAAGACCCTCTCCTGACTCCACAGTACTAGAGGCAATTCAATTTTGAAGCTTGCTATCAAAGAAGATAGATGATGTAAGACAATGAAGGGTGATTCTTTTTTTTTTTTTTTAACAGGAAAAAAATGCTGGTCCACAACAGCATCTCTAAAGAGATCTAGTCACCAACAGGACCATTCTGAAGAGCAAAACGATCAGTTTCCACATCCTGTCAGGGCACTGTTTTCCACTGAGACTGACAGTTGTTCCTAAATGAAATGTGCTGCTCTTGCCACATGCCACCTCGCCATCCTAGGAACAGAATTCACCCCAAGCAGTAGTTGGAAGCCACCAATTATATACATTCTACTATAGAAGTGCAGTTGAAGTATTCTAGGCCAAGGTGGGGATGATCCATCAAGTTTTTACCCACAAGCAGCCTTTCAAACACGTAAAAACAACTACCTGCAGCACAATCAGTCCCTCAGTGAAATCAGAGTTGAAAAAAAGGCTCCTGATCCCAATTATCAGGGGGACAACTGGAGAGAACTGCAACCTGACTAAAGAAACAAAAATCTACACTTGGAAACACACTCTTAAAATAAAGTTTTAAAGGACTTTATTCATGTTGTCCTTGTGTAAGTTCTAAAAGCTTTTGCAGTTATGCAAGTTCTACACTATCAAGCCAATGTGGAAGCTCAGCATGAAATGAAACTATGCTAACAGAGAGAAACAAAACCATATCTTCCTTCTTGTACAGGGACACCCATGCACTATCCTCATGTGAAGTTTTATTTGTGTTGCTATAGCCAAGATGACACCATAAACTGACCATGTGCATACCTAAGGCCACACTGACACTTACCAAGGCATGATGATGTAAAATTAATTCATCTCAGGAACTCAGGACAGATCAAAACTGAGATCTGGATCAGTAAACGACAGGTTACAGGGCTGCTGCTTATCATTTAGTCCACAGTCTTACCTTTCAAGTTATGTAAATGCAGTTTTTATAGAGCTCTTGCAACAGCTCTATAAACCCCAAAGACAGCACTTCCTTCCTCTCGCAGAGGAAGTGCATCCCCACTACACTGGACATCCTACACACTACCAGCGTTTCACAGTGCTTCCCAAAACTAATCAAAGGGTCAGCCAGAGACTGCGTACATTCAGAATGACCAACCAAAACCACTGCCCAAGCAGTTACTACAGAATACTTGCATTCACCATTCAGTGTGAATAAAAGATGGAGTTTAAATGTATGGTATTGTACAAACAAAAGTTGAGAGCTACACAGACTGTATACAGAGTTTTGCCAGGCTGAGTACTCAACTACAAGCCTATGCTCGGCACAGAGCTTAAATAATTTATACACAAATATTTTAAATGTCCCGGCATTCTCAAAAATCTTTGGGTTTGTCAAGTTTGCAAAACTCATTAAAACTTTGAAATTCAGCTGCCTCCTGGTTTTTTGTTAGGGCTCAGGGTGGACAGGAACTGACAGGTTTTCACTCTTGTCATAAAATACCCATGAAAAGTGACAAACAGCACCTAGTTTCAAAACACATTCTCTTAACTGTCAAACCTTTTCCAGTCATCAACAACAACCAAACATGTAGGACAAGAAGGAAATCTTCACTTTCCTTAATTACTCCAAATGTAGAATTCTAACGACAGCCTCTAATACTGAAAGCTAATTGAGGTTCAGCACATCCAAATTAGGCTGAAAAATGTTACCTCCCAAATTCACAAGCACATACTTGAGAATGGAAGAGAACTGGAGAAGACAGCATTTATGTATCTAATAAAGCCATCCAAATTTCAAATCCTGTTAAAACAAAAGCAAAACAAATTCTGAAAACCACATTATGTTGCAATGGATAGGCCATGAGAAGCAGCCACTGCAGCATATTCTGTCACTGACTGACAAAGCATCCAATACAAATAAGGAACCCTTTAAAATTAACTCCACTAGAAATGCGGATGTGTTAAATAAAGCCTTGGTTGTAATTGCTGCCAAGCTCTAACAGAACATAGCACAGGCAAGCAACAAAGTCCATTGCTCTAAGCTCATTATATTGTAAAGAGCTCTCACAATACATTATTTTGATTGGTATAAAAACAAACAAAACCAAAAAAAACCTACCACAACATTAAACCTCTAAAACCTGTAGATAAATGATGACAGGAATTGCCGGATGCTCAGACGTTAGGAAAAAATAGGTCACTGCTGTACATAGCCAAAAAATGGACTTAAGAGCAGGAATGGGAAGCCACTTATTTGAGTTTCAAAAATGTTTCCTATGTTTTCAAACATCTCCCTGTTCCAGATCAGGATAAGAGAAGGAAAAGTCTTAGGAAGAACGTCTTTGTTAACCTCAGCTACCAACTGAGTACCATGGAGCTGGTTGCTCACTTGCACACAGGCTGCCCCCAGTAGAATAGGGAGGAGAATCAGAAAAAAAGTAAAACCCATGGTTGAGACAAGAACATTTTAATAACTTAAACGTAATAAAATATAGTAACTGTAATGGGGGGGGGGAGGGGGGGAGGAAGAAAAGCCAAAACACAAGACAGACAAGTGATGCACAATACAATTGCTCCTGGCCAACTCCTCCCAGTTTCTCTACAGAGCACGATGGGCTACAGTATGGAATATCCCTTGGTGTAGTTCAGGTCTGCTGTCCTGTCTCTACTCCTTCCTGAATTCTTGTGCCCCTGCTCATTGGCAGGGCATGAGAGACTGAAAAGTCCTTGATCAGGGCAAGCACTACATAGCAGCTACTAAAACATCCGTATGTCCAATGCTGGGTTGTACAAAGCCTTGGCTGACATGGTTTAGTGTGAGGTGCCCCTGCACATGGCAGGAGGGTTGGAACTAGATGATCTTAAGGTCCTTTCCAACCCTAACTATTCTATAACTTCAGGCTTTACATCCTATATGAATGCTAGCATAGTTGTGCTATTTGACCAAAATCACCTTTTAAAAACTCCCCATTATAACTGATTGCTCATGGAAACATTTCTTGTTTTAACAACACAGTCCTTTACAAAAATCCCGCTCTCACCTGACATAGCCTTTTTGTCAAAGCCATACTTCTGATTAGCTTTAAACAGCAGAATTGGCAAAGCAAAATATTTATACAAACATAGATATATATATATATATATATACACTTAAAAAACCACCATAAGCCTGTCCCAGCTCATTCCATTAGCAAAATAGATTAGCAGTAAACTCAGAGAAAAAACAACCCAAAACCTCAACGGTAAGACACGCTTTCTTTTTAACAAAATTTTCTTTGAGGATTTGTCATCACATAAAATGTTACCATTTCAGCTGAAGCTGCGAATTATGCCACTTAAACCAGCGTAACTGTTGTTTATGCACCAACATAAATAGAAATCTATTGCATCACAGGCAGAAAATACTCACTGCTAAAGCAGTACAAGAGGCTGCACAAAATTTGCATCCATTTATCCAAGCAGGTGTAAAATTACATTAACAGACCAGAGTTTCTACAATTAGAAAAGCATTAACTGTAAAATTATTTACTAGTTACAGAAATACACTGGAATATCTGCAAATTTAAGAGTTATCCTAATATTATGACCATCAAAAATCACCACGTAAAGATGCAGAAATTCCAGTCAGGATCAGAACTTCAAAACCAGACTTGATTCCGCAACTTCCAGCCTAACATCTGTGAACAAAGTGCTCATTCTCCTACAAGACTGGAACCTAAAATGCTTGGCAAGATTGACTAGAAACCAAAAGAGACAATTTCAATTTCTGTTCCTCACATCTACAAAATTCTAAGTACTTCGTTACCCAGAAGACTTTCATCTGTAATCCAGTTTCCACTTGGAATTATTTTTCAGTGACACATTCTGAAACTGAGAACGTCCTAGCTAAAGCTTTTTATTTTCCTACAGGACAAACTTTGATAGACAGATCTTAAAGAGGGTCAAAAAGAAGGAAAAAAAATAAATAAATTCAACCCCAAATATATAACTCCTACCTGTAACTACAGAAAAGTTCAGCATCACAGTTCAAACTAAAATTAGACCTATCAGGTGGACTGGATTCACATACTTCCCAGAACCCCTCCTTCTATATGCCTGTCCTGTTCTTAAAAGCAAATTTAAAGGAACTTGAAGTACAGAAGAATCCCATTCTTCAGAGCCGCAGATCTTTGTATCATCAGTTTGGGAGGGAGAAAACAAAGAAAATAAAAGGGAAGGGACAGGACGAAAAGGTCTATCAGTTATGCACTTAGAAAATAATTTCCCTGTGTGAGTCTGTATCAGAAAGTCCCCTAGAACTCCAGAGTGTGTGAGTCATGGAGCCATCACAACAGCTCCTTCCTCATGCAGTCAGCAGCAAGGAAAGCAAAGGACGTCTCTCTCCCATGCAATTTAAATTGGCTAACAAGGATAGCTCTCTAAGATTTAGGCTGAGAAGGCCAGATACAGTGAGCGTACCAAGTGCACTAATGAAACAGTGAAACATTGCAGACATGTGTGGTAGTACTATCATCAGCATCCGGTCAGCATTTCCAATACTACTCAGGTTCTGCAGTTTACACTACAGTAGTTCAGTAATTTCAAATAAACAGAAAGTATTTGGCCCTCAATTTAAGGATTTAGAGAGAATCAGGCACCAAAGGCTCCTCGATCCTGCTGTGTAAGAAATTAACAAGAATAAACATTTTTTTTTCTCCTTTTTTCCCCCATCAGGTCTAATACTGACTGCTGTAGAGCTGCTGCGGCGGTGTGACTGGAGAACTGTTACTTCTACCTAGAAAACAAATTAATTCCCCAGTTCCTACTTACCCAAGACTCATTCCATTGTGAAGTGTGGCACAGGTAAGGTTAATCATTCCAAACTAATACATAACGTACTTTGCGAAAAAAACAGCTTTTACTGCAAATCAAATTAGGTCAACCTCTTATCTGTCCATAGGCACTTACGTGAACATGCATTCACATTAAAGACATATGATAGCGAACAAAACCAACTGTATTAGAAGGAAAAACTGCATTTCCAACTTTCATTAATTCTAGCAAGTTTTATATGAGAGAGAAGAAAATCAATTTGGGAAACGAGGATATGTATCACATAGCTGTTAAGTTCAGGTTTTCTTTAAAGATTTGTTTCTGGGGTACACGGATACACTGTTACCAGTTCCAGTACACTCAATTATATAGCAAATGTATAATTTATAGTCAGCCTATAAAACATCCCATGTCTTTTATTTTTCATAATGAACAGGTAAGACCAGGGAACTGAACTCATGGGCTAACACACGTTAACAAAGGTTAACAAATCCACCAGGTACGCAGCAAAATCTCTCTGGATTCCTACAGAATCGTCACTCTCCCTAAATATGATCAATTCAAATACAGCCACACTAAGAGGGATTGCTTGTAATTTTTTAGATCACAAACTTGCACTGGGGACCTGAACGACAGGAATCCAATCCATTAAAATAAAAATATAACTAATCATATCTTTAAGTAAAATACATCTTCAGGAAAAAAACCCTATCTAGATCAAATCCACAAACTGAAGTGCTCTGAGGTCCTTTTTGATTCTACAGTTTCTTCCCAGTCCCAGGTTTGGTTTATTAACTAGTTATTCAGCATTTTTTTTTCTGCTGTCACAGCCATGTTTGCAAGCCTACACCTACAATCCTGCCTCACCACATTTGTATCAGCACATTCTGAGAAAATCTGGGCATCAATCCCAAAGCGCCTCTGCAGAGGAGAGAATACCCAGAAGACCTGCACACAGAGCACTAATGACAGCCCAAGATGATGCAGTCTGTAAGTGACAAGCCACCCCAAAGAATGGATTACAGGAAGACTAGCCATAGAAGTGAAGCTGGCAGACCCCATCAACCTCACAAAAAACCCTGCAAGTCAAATGTGTTACCAGGATGAACCTTACATGACAGGATGAAATATGTTTCATTATCTACAGTTGCTCATTTAGTTTTCAGCCATTTCAGATACAGACAGAGCCTGTGCTTAGAATCTGCAATGCGAAGACTAGTTACCTCACTGGTAAGAAGTTAAAATACAAAATAAGGCTTTCAAGATTTTTCTAGGTCAATAACTGATAAAGTTCCCATTGCTGCTGCTGCCTTAGCTATTTGAGGTGTGTAAATAAGGATCATAAGCTTCCAGGCCTGTGAAACAGACAGTTTAGCTTCCTGCAGTAACAGACTCCTGTGACAGAAAGATCAAACAAATGGTAAAAATACTGAGAAAAGTGCCTTTTAACACATTCAAACTCAAGACACCCAACCAAAAAAATTTTCCAGAAAAACTCCATGAGATGAAGTACCCACTCCACTTCTGAATGTTCCTTTCAAGTATGCAACTAATTACAAAGCAGTAGGGCTTCTCTGAAGTGAAAGGAAATGTCATAAAAGCAAAGGCAGGGCAACTGGCACTAATCTCTGAATCATATTGAAGGCACTAGACATGAACATGCACTTAAAAAGCAAAACAACAGTAAATTGTCCACTCTATAACCACATCAAACATTGCCAGGTGTATCTGGAGCTAAAAATGGATTCCGGGAGTAAATCACCATACAAATATAAACAGATCCAGAGGACTGGAAGAGAAGCCATCCGCATGTCTGTGTAAAGGAGGAAACTAACTCAAGCTGAGCCAAGAGCTTAGAGAATGTTTTGAGAGCACAACACAAAACACTAAGCAGGCTTATACCGCTTTCCATGACACACCCATTTGTACACATCTTCTTGGCACAATGTGCCCTTCTGCATCTGCATCATGGAGCCCAGCTGTTGAACCAAAGTGAGATACTGATCTCTTTCCACCATCTCCAAAGGAAGGAATTCCCCTGTATTTCTTCCAACACATGTCACTTGGTTCATACCTCCATCAGAATTGGGCTGTTCTAACATCAGCAGCTCCTTACAAGACTGAGGAAAACAAGGTGAATCCTGTGTTTTGGACAAGCTTTAGCTCTATGTTTTGACAATCATTCCACATAATGGTGGTCACAAAGACAATTATTTCCTAATGCTAATGAGTTTAGGAATTAAAGCCTTTCATGACATTATGGTTCAAACACCAGCAGCTGAATACAATAGTTACTAAGGCTAACTAGAAAAAAAAAAAAAAAAGAGATAATTTCTTACACAGCTCCTTATTTAAGGTAACTGGGGAAAATAAGCCAAGGTTACAGATAAGCCAAAGTTACAGGGTGCAATAGCTTAACAGCTCTCACCTTAAATAAATTTTAATATTTAAATCTACATTCATTAACCTAAAAAGTGATCAAAGACAGTAATTAAAAATTATTTCCCTCTTTCCCTCCTAACTTTGGTCTCTAGGGGTGCATTACACACACAAAAAATCCTAACACAAATTTAACTAAAAGTATCCAAGTCCCAAGTCTACAAGTTAACAGAAAGTCTTGTACTAAAAATTGAACAAATATAGCAGCATCTTCAGAGTTTTTTTAAAAAAGACATATTTTGAATAAGATCACAAATGGCTAATATTTATGAGTCAAACACGTTACCAGAATCTCCTTTTTCACTGGTAATCTTTCGCCTATAATGCCTGCTATTCTCCCTTATTTACCAATACCTACATGCATTAAACAAAAAAACCAACCTTTCTTTTTTTCTTTCCACTATATTCTCCCAATCACATTTTTTATGCACCAGGCCCACACACACCCCCAAAAAGGGCAGTGCAGCCAAGAGATAAGAAGACCTCTAAGCGCAGCCATGTCCCAAGAGTACTTAGTGCCCAGAACTACTCCCGTTCACAGAAAAAGACATGAAAATTCTCACCACAAACCTTAATTTAAAAGACTACAGAAGGTCTCCAAAAAATCGTCTAACATGACATAAGCAGGAAAGATAGCACAAGCCCCGTTCTTCATTCCACGGAGGCTGGTTCTTATATAAGCATTACCATATGCTCCAGGGCCAGTCTCCAGCAGGCAACGGCCGGGCCTCCCCACTGCCCGCCCGGCTCCCAGCACACGGCAGCGCTCCACCTCTCACCCGCACGGTGTGCAGCGCAGGGACACCAGGAAAGCGGTGTGCGAATACCGACAACTGGCTGCGGGAAGCAGAAAGCAAGGCCAGAGGGAGGGAGGGAGGGAGGGCAGCACCGCAACATCCACACCGAAGCGAGCACCTCGGTCACGGCTGCACTACCGAGCAATTCATCCCCGGGGCCCGAGGCAAGCCGCACCGCCAGGCCGAGCACACGTCCATGCAGGCTCTACGGCCACCCCTCCGACACCCTCCACACACCCTTCACAACGGGTGACTTATTTCCTGCCCGCCGCCAGCGCGGCGAAACCCTCGCGTTCACCCCCGGCGCTGCGGAGAGTCCCTCGCATCCTCCTCCGGGCCCCGCGCAGCTCCGCCGCCTCTGAACTCTAGTAACCCCGGCACAGCTCGCTGCGAGCCACTGCCGGCGGAGGGAGGGGAGCGAAAGGAGAAGAACGAAGGGGAGCGGTGGTCACTGCGCGCAGGAGAAGCCGGGGTATCCCCGCACAAGCGTGAAGCACCGGGATGCGTTCAGGGGCGCCCTGAGGGGCGGAGGACGGGCACGCGCGCGCCTGAGGCGACGGGTGGGGAAATCACCTGGGCCCGCGGGTTCGCCTCCTCCTCCTCCTCTTGCTCCTGCTCCCGGTGTCACGGCGGAGCTCCGCGCCTCACAGCGATGACTGTGGCGGCGGCTCGGTGCCCGGCGGCAGAGCGGCTCCTCGAGGCACCATGGCAGCGTCGCGCACGCCTCAGGGCGCCGACACCTCACGGCCTTACAGACAGGCAGCCATTGCCCCGCTGCTTGCGCGCGCGCGCGCCCCCCCAGCTCCGCGCATGCGCCCGCCAGCAGCGCAAAACCGCCCCGCCCGGGACCGCTGGCGATGGGCCGTGGTGGAGCGGTAATAGGGCAGCGTGCGTGGGGAAACGGGGCGGGGGGGGATAGAGCAGAACGTAGGTTTTGAGCGGC
Source organism: Loriculus beryllinus (assembly GCA_039877255.1). Classification (NCBI taxonomy): domain Eukaryota; kingdom Metazoa; phylum Chordata; class Aves; order Psittaciformes; family Psittacidae; genus Loriculus; species Loriculus beryllinus. The sequence goes on along the minus strand of JBCJKH010057443.1, from coordinate 19,028 downwards.
ATACACCTTTTTGGGGTGAAAGGCGCTGTTTTGGGCGTAGCAATGTGGCCAGGGAGGCTGCGCGCGCGTTAGTTGCCCTAATGCCGGTTATCCTCGCACCACGGTCTTAAAACATCATCCTTCCCCCCCGCCCGGAAAAGACGGAGGGTTGGGGTTAAGTTCCGCGGGGAGAGCAGCGTTTGCGTTCTGGGTCCTCCCGGGACGTGAGGACTCGCCAGGCAGTTGCGAGTCTGGAAGATGACTCACAAAGGCCGGTCAGCAAGATCTGAGGTAGCGTCTGGGCAGATGCTTAAAAGGCAGCTCTGCTATTTTAATAATACTCTTCACTGGCCTTATGGAACACAAAGAGCTGCATTGATTTCAAATGCTAAGGTTGTCTCTGTGCTTTTTTCCAGTGGTGTACTGTGGAAGCTACAGTCACCTTTGGTGTGAGATCAAACAGAAAATACCGAGCTTTTTGTCTGTCTGCACTGACATTTTCAGCTGGAGACCTGTGCTGGGGTAGCTCCAGCAGCTCAGCTCACTGTTCAGGAGCTCACACCTCACACCCTGTGTTCACAGCCCTTGCAGGAAAAGTCCCTCTGATGTGGACCCATTCTGTAAAGGCTGTATGGCCAAGCCACAGCATACTAAGGAAAAATCACGACTCAAAAGAAATAATGTTTTTTACCTTAATATTTGAAAAAAATTACAAAGCCACATTGTCTGGGACAAGAAAAAAAGCTGCAGTGAGGAATGAGGGAATACACTGAACTGGAAAATCCTGTAGTTCACAAGGGTTGGGCCAGCCAACTTTGTAATTGCTTTTTTCCATCCGTCTCTAATGAGAACTGGAACATTCATAGGCGTGGGTATTAACAATGCGTAGCCTCAACATAATGTCTTTAACTGTGTGAAGTAGAAATACTAAAATAAGGGAGTTGGGTGTTCAACCATGTTCTGCTTTGCAAAATTACCCTTGTCTGAATACCCAAAGGTTTTCCAAATACCAGAAGAGAAGAGCAGTTTGAACGTGCCTGTGTCAGCTTCTACCAAATCCAGGATTAATCCAGGACCTGTCCTCTCCCTAACTCTGGTCAGGCTGGAGTGCAGCAGAAAGGAGTCCAAATGGCACAACTGACAGAGTTCTAGACATAAACCTTTGCTCCAGCACCATGGGAGAGCTCATCTTACTGATACAGTTCTTCACAAGCTTCAGATTTACGTGTTGTTTTTAAAATAGCAGGCTTTTATATTGTAAAGCTTTTCATTTAAAGCTATCAGTTCATGCACTGATTCCCTAATTCAGTAATTCTTCTCTTTAGACAGAATACACATATTCAGACAAATTAAGAACAGGCATCTCCATGTGGTTATTGCTCACAAGTACTCCGCTCTGGTCAGGCTCATGAGGTTTATGGAGACCCTTCTGCATGGGGCTTCTCTCATTCTCCTACACAGTGAGCTTCCTCCGTTGTCACTTAACATGTCCCTGCACTACAAGTCCTTCAAGCTATAGTTTTATGCATCTTTTTATTAATTGTGCCACTATCACCTAATTCTTCTGTTGTATCTGGGGTAAACACGCTGCTCCAAACCCTAGACTCCTGCAGTCCATGGGAAAACAGTGGCTTCAGGGCCTCCAGCCATTCCATTGTTCCTGGCTCTGCTGCAGCGCTGCTCACCAGCACCTGCTGGTACTCTGCTTCTTACCACAGGGACTCTGACCCAGCTGCCATACCAGGTGTAAGAACTGCAGATTTATTTCTAGGGCTTGCTTGTCTTCTCATGCCATACATGGAATAAAAAATCATGAGCTGCTTCTTTTCTGTTCTTTATGGGCTTGGTTCAATGCCAACTGAGGTCAGGGTGGTGGTGCAGGATCTGCAAATTCCACCACCTGTCTGCAGTACTACTTCTCAGAAAAAAAGCAAGCGGCAGAAAGACATAAATACATATTTCCAACTGCAGGCGGCAATAGGTACTTAGAGGAGATGGAGTGGAAACCTCTTGCTATTTTAGAAGTAATTATATCATGAAAATATTGTAGCAAGTCACCAAACTTCTCATTTCACTTTGCAAGCAAACAATACGAAATGAACCCCACCTTTACTTCATGTTATCATCTCTCAGCATTTAACTGTGAAAATATGTTCCTCCACAAAAGCACAGGTTCTCTATTGGGCAGAGCAGGTATGTGATGTTACCACTGGCTTGTCAGGCGTGTCTTTTGAAAAGCACCTCGACTTTCTGCCTCATTTCTCTGGAATTTTAAAAGCCTTTCCTCCATTTGACACTGGGTGGCTAAGAATTCTGAACTCAGTAACTCTTTATTTCTCATTATTAACAGAGGCATTTGGATTCCAAACAGTGATCAGCACCAAAGACTGGTGGGGCCACTGTGGTGACATCTCATTAAAACTCTCAAAAGCCCTTCTCCAAGTACAGATATTGTGGAAGCTTCATTTGTCCGTGTGGATGGACAAATGCCAGCACCCAAACTGCTTACAAAGAAAATTCCTCATAAGAATTCTCAAAAGCAGGAAAATAGGCTGACATAGGACACTGCATGCCTACAGTGTACAGTAACATGGGCAGTTTTATTTGAAGCTTTTTACAAGCCATTGTTTCAAAAATAAAAAATCAGACATACATATGTATAAGCAAAGGAACATCTTAACAGGTAGGTTATATTGCATGAAGTCAGACAAAAGTTAAATAAAGCAAGAATTAAGATTGCCTGCAAAACCTAATCTGTTGCCTCATGCAGATGCCTTACAATGGTGATGACAGCCAGCCCCCCAAAGCCTTTGTGCTCTCTTCTTGCAATTTTATCCCATTCACTACATGAAGGAACAAATAAACTTTAATTGCTGCAGAAACACATAGACACAGGCATTGGGAGCATTACTGGGTCCCATAAGGGCAAAAGAGCTGGTGCATCTCTTTCTCTGATTTACCTTCTCTCACTCCATAGCGCCATCTCAGAAATTCCCCAGCTTTTCCCTATCTGTGACCCTATTTCCTAAATTTCTCCCCATCACTTAGCTTCTCATCGACTCTCATTGTGCCTCTCATTCTCACTGCTTTTCAGAGCTTTTTCTAGCCATTCAGCTAGTTCCAGTTTTTCAATTTCATATTTATTTTCACTCTCTTCAGGAAACACGCAGTATCTCTGATAATTACATATCTCATATGATTACATACATTTTTACCACTTTTATAACACTGGAAAGCACTGACTCCAGACAAATGAACAGCTGCTGTGATTTACAACTTACCTAAAGGGAAGCCATACCAATCTCTGTGTTGAGATGCTGGAGAGCTGGGTGGTGATGTAAGGGAAGTGATGAATCAGGTTTTGTTTGGCAAACAAAAGCATCACAGTTCTTTCCTGAGATCCCTTGCCAGTGAGGCATAATCTAAAATACAAAGAATTGAAGTAAATAAAATAAAAATAACTGGGCTGAATAGTGGCAGAAGAATAACAGTTGCATTCAGAAAGTGGAAATCATTTGGTATACTGGTACGAACATCTAGTATTTATAGCATCTCACAGTGCCAACATTAACTAAATAATCCTGAAAAACCTGCTGTTATGAAACTATATAAATATTATTCTAACCTTTATTTTACTGATAAGGAAGCTGACACAGAGACTTACTGTACTAGTGATAACTTGAAAATGGGTTTAATTTCAAACTTGAGAGATTGCCATGTCTCTAACAGAGCTGGCAGCTGTTAAAGCACATCACATTACTGAACACTGGAAATTCAGCTCTTGATGTTTGCATTCCAAAGCCACATTGCCAGGGCACAGTGATGGCAGTGTCCAGTAAACCATGCTGCCTGGTGTGGAACACTGAAGTGGTCATGAACAGCACCAGCAGCTCGCACATGCATCTCCATTGGGCTGGAAACACTTGGACAGTACAGACTTGAAGAGTCTGACATTCTTGGACATCACTGCTTTTACTGAATGCTTAGAACAAGTTACAAAAGGAGAAGAGAAACTAGGAAAAAGTAAGAAAAGTATTGTAGGAAATAGAACCATAGAATAGTTAGGATTGGAAAGAACCTTAAGATCATTTGGTTCCAAGCCCCTCCCATGGGGGGCACCTCACACTAGACCGTATTGCCCAAGGCTCTGTCCAACCTGACCTTGAACACTGCCAGGAATGGAGCATTTACCACTTCCTTAGGCAACCTGTTCCAGTGCCTCACCACCCACACAGTAAAGAACTTCTTCCATATCTATCCTAAACTTCCCCTTTTTAAACCCATTACCCCTTGTCCTTTATCTACAATCTCTGATGAAAAGTCCACCTTCAGTATCCTTGTAGGCCCCTTTCAGATACTGGAAGGCCGCTATAGTAAATAATATAGTAAATAATAGCAAAAACAGTCAAGAGAAGAAACAAAAAAGCATAAAACAGATTGAAATACACTAGTACCGCAGTGTATTTTAAGGATTCTTCTGATCCTAGTGGAGAACATGGGCTCTGCTCTAGATTTTTTTCCCAATGTGGGTTCAATTTAGAATTGCAGCAGAGAGGCTGGGGTATAGTCAAATGAGTTTTCTAAACAACAAAGAAATTTGGGGAAAGAAAACCAAAAAAAGTGCAGAATCTTGAAATCTGGGATGTGGCTCATTCACAGCCTGCATCACATTAACATCTGCACTGACTCTCCACCATTAAAGTCACAGAATAGAACAAGTATTCAGCATCTCTCAGCCTGGCAATGCCATCATTGTGTGCTTTCTCACTTGTGAGATCCCATACAGATGTGACAATCTTTCTCTTAAATCTCAAAGCAACTTTTTGATCTTTCCATACAGTTTTCAGCTTTAAATGATGATTTTAAAAGATTCTTACCTAGCATCCCCTAGAGTTGCTAGTAGGAATTTTGCTCCTACATGCAGCATGAGTAGAAATTTAGGAGATGAGCTCCTGGGCTTCAGCAGTTATGCACAGAGGCATATTCCTCAAAACACTTGCTGTAAATATGAGGTACTGGAAGGGATCCAGAAGGCATCAGTTTGACATGCATTCATTTTATCTCACCCTGGAGCATCCCTGGACATAATGCACATCAAGGTGACAAGCAACATGCATTTGCTTTAAAAGTCCCCCACTGCTTTTCCTTTCTCCTTGCTCTGCTACTTTACCACAGTGCAAACCCAGAATGCCACCATAAAACAAATTCCTGAGTACAAAGAAAAGATGATGCTGTTTGGGCTCTGAACTGTAATTACACAGCCTTAGTCAAATTACTGTACTGCTTTACCCTTATTACAGTTGGGATTGAGCACCACCATGTGTTTTCACAGCTAAGTAAAAGGATGTATTTGTCTGTGCCATATGAATGTGGGCAGGATCAGAGCGCTTTTCAACAGTGCCTAGCACATGGAAATCCTAGTCATAGCTCAAGATACTAAAACACCAGTATCATATCAGAATGAAATATGCATACTTATACTTCTTCATATTACCCCTCAAACAGGAAAAAAACCCCCAACCAAACCCTACTGCCTCCTCAAGAGAGCTTTTTTAAAAGCGAAGGAGAAAGTAATTAAAACATATTTTAAAAAGATTCCAGGGAAGTGGCAACACTATATATCATGTTCATAGCTTGAATTTTCAAATAGGCCTGGAGGGTGCATAGTTTTATGATAGGGTGTGACTTGAATTAGGAGTTGTAGCTCTGGAAACTTTCCAGCACTACTGTAACGTGCTGCCTCTGTACAGAGGACAACTGTGTACCATTAAAGGAAAAAGCAAACCCTTCATGACCACGATATGCACATAGTGACTGGTTTTACATGGATTTAAGTGCAGTCAGAAGCTAAACTTGACATGAACAGTCACTGCAGCAGTCTCCAATTTGTACCAGTCATCTGGAACCAATGTGCTTTTATGCTAAAAACTGAATATAGAACAGAACTCATAATACATATCCAGAGAGAAAATGCATTGAATTTGTATCAACTCAGGGAAGAAATCAGGCTTCTATGACATTTTTGTTTATACTGCACTTCTTCACCAGGATTTACTTACACTAGGAATAGCTCTTAGAAGTTGCAGCAGACCTTCTAAAGGAACTTGGTACTTGGTTCACAGCTGTTCATCTCTGCTCTTTTGTTCCCTTCCCTATTTATCACCAAATGACAGAGAAGAATCATCTAACCTCTCCACAGAGCAAGTCCTAAGATGACAGAGGACCTAAACTTTCACTTCCTTCCTCACATTTAACACTATCTTTACTGATACCAAGCAAGACTGCAGTCTGCATCATTTCCACTTTATTTCACATCTGGAGGAAAAGAGATTTCACTGCAGAACATTTCTTTTTTCCTTCAAACCATTTATGCAAAGCAGAATACGAGTACAGAAGGTCATCTTTGTGCAAAACGTATTTTTCCTTTTTTACATCCATGCACAAAACCACTGCAGCTGAAGCCCAAGTATCCCAACACAGCTGAGCAGTGACGCTTGATTCAACAGACGCGGTAAGACAACATGCCTATAGAGTGAACTTAGGAGGTAAGATCACACTGAGTCAGGACCCCCGGCTGCAGAGAAATCTCCTTTCAGTTAGTAAGGAGAAAAACACACGGAGGAGCAACCGCCGCACACAGCAGCTCCCTCCAGAGCCCTCTCCGGGGGCCTAAGCCATGCTCTACCGGGCCCCAGCCGGTTCGGTACCACAGTGCCCGTGAGGGGAGAGCGGGGGCCCTGCCGCGGCTACCACGGATTTTACCTCACAAACACACCATTTCCTGCGTGAGCCGGGCAGGAGCAGCCCGAGGACCTCTCCTCGGGCGGGCACATGAGGTGAAACATCCCCCTCAGCTCACCGCCTGCCCGCTACAACAACGACAAAATCTCTCCTTCCTCCCCACCACCACCACTCGGTCACCGGGAAACCCGCGCTCATCCGGGCCTCCCCCCTCTCCGCTTCCGGTGGGCGCCAATTCCGCTTCCGGTGCGGCGAATCGCGGGACGGTGCCGGTTCCGTTGCCAGGGTGAGGGGCTGCATCGCGCTGCCAGGGCTGCGGGCAGCGATCGGCAGTGGCGCTGCGACCCGGTGGGCTGCTGGGACCCCGCCGCGACCTCGATCGCCGGGGCGGTCCGGTGGGTCTGGGCCCGAGCCCGTCCCTGTGCGGCGGAGGCCGGGCTTTACTGGGCCGGGGTGAGGCAGGGCCGGTCGCGGTTAGAGGGGGCCAAGCGCAGGCGCTTGTCTCTGGCGGGTCGATAATGTCTGCGGGGCTGGAGCGGCTTCCCCAGGGCCGGCAGCAGCGTGTGGGACTCCCCGCTCGCCTCGCACCGTGTCGGTGCCGGGAGAGCTCCGAACAGGGGCCGGGGACAGCGAACCTCATCTTGTGAATTCGCGGTTGCGGTGGTGGCTGACCCGGAGCAGCTTCGATTCGAAACCCCGTCTCTCCACCTGTTGCTGGGTGATAGAAAGTGCTGCGGGCCCGCCTGCAGCATCGCGCGTTCTGTGCCTGGGGTTGTTATGGTTATGGTTGACATTGCTTAGTGAAACTGAAAGATGCGGATGTTTCCCTTTTAAATATTTCAAGATAAGCGGCGTAACGCAGCAATTTAACCACAGCAACATAACTTTAGCACTTTCTTTAACCCAGTGACCTTCCAACCCGCAGGCTGTTGATGGTAAGGGCTCTGAAGATGTAGTTTACCAAACCGAGCTTCAGTTTTGCATTGCATCCAGCCCAGATGGTAGAAACTTTGAAAATTCTTGTGTCTTTCTCTGTTCCTCTCTATTTTCCTCTGATCATCGATTCTGGTGATCACACTTAGTCCCTTAGCAGTTTGGCATTGAATAAAGGTATCATTTCTGCTTGGTGTTGCTGATAACATTCATTCCAATAGGACTGTAATTCAGTAAGGACAGGTGCTGGGGAGGTGGTTACCTTTGGAGAGATGATCTTTCCAGTTTAGCACTGGACAGAGACTTGAGCAGTTTTCTCACAGTTCTTGCCCTGTGCATTTTCTTGCAGAATGATTTGACATGTGTGGTACTGGTGAGAAAACAGACAGTAAACTCTTCTTGTGTAAACTTTATCTAAGGACTATGAAGAGGGGTAACTTATGATGATCATCTTGCTTGACGCTTTGCAGTCTGAACCTCAGATGAATTTCTTGGTACTTCTAGGACCTCTTTTTCATGAGTCTGTTTTTACACTGGCTAATACCAGATCCCTTTCTGAGTTGGGAATATTAAGGGGGGGAAGGGGAGTGAGAAAAAAAATCATTTTTCTGCTACCAGTTTTTCCTCTTCAATTTGTTTTCAAGGCTCTTAGAAGGAATAGTGTAGAGGTGTGGCTTGTAGTGTCCTCAGCAAGCAGGTTTTATATAGCAGTCTGTTTAGCGTCTGTTCTGAGCTTCATGGGTACACCTGAGTTATTACTTGTTCATTTCTAATAGGCTGTACTGTGTGAATCTGAAGTATATTGTCGGAGAGCAGGTAACTTCTGAGAATACAACGCTAGAGAGAGAGAGGAATCAGAATTTCGGATTTGGATTCTGAGATTTTTCAGAATTGCCAGACCTGTATTTCCTGGTGTAATGTATTCCTTGACGTGGTAGCCTCGCAGTTTTTTTTCTACAGGTGTGCTCTCTCTTGTTCTTGAATACCAGCCTTTTAAGGACAATCTCACCATTAGTGGTGCAGAGGCCTTTTCTGCATCCGTTGACAGTCTGTAACATCCTTTTTGTACCTTTCTGTCTCCTTGATTCTCTGCTTCCAGGCTGCAATAGAAAAAACACATTCTTTTTTCTTCTGCATAAAACTAGAAAATTCGCTTTTCTGCAGTGTTTAATGTAGGACTAAACTATTAACTACAGTTTGTATAAACAGTGCTGTGTAAGTTAAAGACAGTATAATTATGGTTGTTTTGTCAGCACTGCAATGAAAGTGCAGTTCTTACTGTGTAATGCATTGTGTAGGTGTGTATTTTGGCTTTGTTTTCAAACTCTTACTTTGATATTGCTACAGTGAGATGTGACCTGGGGTGTGTATTACTGCAGGTATTGCACAGTGAAAGTGATTAGAGAAAACCAGTGCTAAAAATGAACTGTTGGCTTCAGAACTGGGTTTATGGGTTTATATATTTTACGTAGTTCACATTTGTTGTTTGTTGTTACACGTGTGAGGATAACCATGGCTGGTTCGGTTGCATAATTATTGCAGAGGACATTTCTGAGCTTTGAAATGACTTTTATGATACTGCAGTACTCTGCTTGGGTGCTGGTTATGCAGTGAACAGGCTGTACCTGCACAGAACACACAGCAAATGAGCATATGCTGGAGCAAATGGTGAATGTGACATTGCTAAATACATTGAAGTGGAACTCGGAGTCCCAGTTTTAGTGCTGTTCTTTCTCCTTTCATTTCAGCATTTAATCAACATGTTTATTATCTGCTTATGCAAAACAAACAGCTCTTTGATGTACAACATAATGAAAGATCAAAAATACTTTAAATAGACTGTATGCTTTGTCTCCTGAAAAGAGCAGTTCTCCTGTTTCCTCCTTGCATGATCATTGTATTTTCCTCCTGCAGCAGATTTTTCAGAAAATAATACTGAACATATGCTTCCAGGATGTCTCTCCCTCTCATAATAAAATGGGGTGGACAGGAGTATACAATAACCTCTCTATCAGAAGAAGACACAGTGTTGGATCTGAAGCAGTCTCTTAAAGGCCTTACTGGAGTGCTACCAGAGCGTCAAAAACTACTTGGACTTAAAATGAAGGGTAACTATTCGTATTTGCAATTTGTTGTGGATATGCTTGAAATGTTCAAGGACAATCATCCTTTAAACCTAGCCAGGATGTGTATACTAACAGGTCATCTAGAAATGTGATCACGTGATGTAGTTTATTATTGATACATCTGCCTGGTCATTTTTTGATGGCTGAATGGAAATGCTGCAAATGTATGTTAAAAGAAGTTAAATTGTTGCAAGCCAGACTAGCAATGTATCTGTATATGGACTAAGATGAAAATACAGCTTGGGGTGTTCTAGTGTTTAGAGGGGTAGCTTGTTTCAGTTAACCATGAAAAGTTTCAACAGTTTTCTAAAATCTCTCTACCCCATTAAAAAAGAAGCAATTGTCTGCTTGCATTATAGGTAAACCTGCTGATGATGATGTTAAGCTTGGAGCTCTCAAGTTGAAACCAAATACTAAAATTATGATGATGGGCACTCGTGAAGAGAGTTTGGTAAATAGTTTAATTGTTTATTAACTTAACAGGAAAAAATGCCTGTAGGTCTCCTAATTATGATTATTGGAATATTTAAATTTAAAATCAGTTGAAAAATGGCATTACAGTTGATTTCTGTTGGTGTTTATTTTTCTACATAAAGCTTTTCTGCAGAACTCTGCTAGCAGGATATTCCTGAAACTCCTGTATTGTCCTGGATTTGAAGTACAAATCTATTATTATGATACTGACTTCTCAAATCTGAACAATCTTTGGTATATTTCACTAATTCTTTCCACTAATAAAATGAAATAATTGTGGTTAAGTAGTACTTTTGTCCCGTAATGTGCAGTAATAGGAACTTGATACCTGATGTTGTTTTCCTTCAGTGATCCTAGTTATCTCTTATTATTATTCCTCTAGGAAGATGTCCTTGGGCCACCTCCTGATAATGATGATGTTGTCAATGACTTTGATATTGAAGAGGAAGTTGTGGAAGTAGAAAACAGGTTAGGAATTATAGCTATTAAAAGACAGCCCTGTTATTGAATGTTCAGTATGCATTTTAATTAACTGGAACTTTCTGCACTGTTACATTAGGGAAGAAAATCTACTAAAAATTTCCCGCAGAGTTAAAGAATACAAAGTGGAAATTCTGAACCCTCCTAGAGAAGGAAAAAAGCTGCTGGTGCTAGATGTTGATTATACACTATTTGGTGAGATTTTATGCTACTTGCGGGTTTTGTTTAAGAGGTCAGTTTATTTACCAGTTCACATTTCTTGATTTTTGCTTTACAAATCTACTTCAGTAACTTTGGTATGTGTTGCACTGTATCATTTCTGTTTTGTAATATTTTGGGGTCTTCTGCTCGTATTTTAAAAAACATTGGGCATTTTAAGCGTTGCATGTTGTTGATTTTAGTGCAGCAACTATTTACTTTCTGCAAGAAGACATAAAAAGTAGTGATTTAGTATTCTGTCCAGATAATCTCTCTCGACCAACTTATGTCTTGGACATCATAGTGACAGTGAGATATTTTAAACTAACATCTCTGTCTGTACTTGATTAAGTCCATTTTTTGGGGGGGGTCGTGGGAGAATAGCTTCAAATTTTATTTCCACCTTGTTACTAATACACAAAAACATGTTTTACTTGAAAATTCTGCCAGACTGGTTTCTTTGGAAGCCAGAATTTTCCTTATGACTTAGTTTTCTGGGATATAGGTATGTCACGGCAGCTTGACTATAAGCAGTAATAAGCTTGTCCAACTCTTTTTCCTTAGCTTTCCTTTTTGATGAGATCTATTTAAAATCTGAGATCAATATTCAACCTATTAGTGAGTTTAACGTTTTTATTTAGAGGTCTTCTGCTAGCAGAATTAGACATCAGTTTTCTAATTGGAACAAGCAATGTTTGCATGTCTGAAATAAGCTTGATCTATGTTCACATAATTACTGGATGAGGTTTAAAGGAATCCTTTTCATATCTCTTCTAAGTACACAGTTGAACTAGTTGGCTTGACTCTTCAAAGATACTCAGACCCACAGATCTCCAATTTAATTGTTAGCTGAGCCTTCAGATACCTGTAAGAATCAAAGACCTGCAAGATAAATATCCCCTATGTTTCTTCTTTCTACCTTTAAAATGTGAATGGTGGTTTGCTATGAGTTTCTTCATAATTTTAAAGTGCCTCAGTGCTTCCTTACACCCGAACAAGCCAGGGATTAAAGCAAACCAGGCTGAGGCCCAGCAAGGCTCAGCTCAAGACAGAAATGCAAAGGGGGGGGGTCTACTGAAGGACAGGCCCCCCCATCTTTGCCATCCCTAAATGTACTCGGAAAGCTGATCAGACCTCGGTCACTCCCAGGATGTGCAGATGCACCCCCAGAGGACACAGGAGGGAAGTGTTTAAGGTTCACTTGGCTGCAGAAGCAACCAAAACCCACCCTGGGTCAATAAAATGAATACATTGTGTGGAAAGGCAGAGGGTGAAGGGAAAGGGCAGCTCAGTGTGTGACAAACCAGGAGGGATGATGGCAGAAACCCAGCATGGAGCTCTGTGGTGTCCTGACAGCTCACTGCCACCCGTGAAACGGCTTCAGAGCATCCTCCCTCCCCTCCCCACCCTCCACAAGTATGCTCTTGGCTCCCAAGTGGCCCTCAAGTGAAGGTGGCTGACTTCAGCTTACAGCTACACCTCTGATGCTGTTTCACATGAGATGTCCCCATGCTTTACCTTGGACATAAACCCTATCCTCTTGGCTGGTTACATGCTGCTGTCCACAGGCAGGGAATTGATAGGTGCTTCTGCAGGCGGTCCCTGCAGGCAGTGTAGGAAGGCAGCTTTTCCTTAATGAAAACTGGCTTAGGAACATGAGACAGTCCCTCTGCCCCCCCCCATTGCCTGCCCCTATGGTGGGCTCCTGTAGACAACCCCAACATACCTCTCTGTAAGCTGGGCTGTAAGCAAACCTTGCAACTCCATCAGACAGACAAACCCCCCTTGCTTTAAACAGTTACAATTAAGTAAACTCTTCCCTCCTTGTTTTCTGACCCAAGCAGCTTCAACCCATTGGTGTTGATGATGATGATGACGGACAGAGCTGCAGAGCATGGCCCCAGCTTGCAGAAGCTCCAGACTTAGGGAGTAGCATTTAGAAGCTCACAGTAGGTGCCAATGTCCAGAAGCGTGTCAGGCTGATGGTGCTGTTGTCCATGGGTTTGGGGCTATCCTGGCCAAAACTGTCCTGGGAAAGGCATTGAAGCCTCCTCCAGCAGTGCTGGGGAGCACCGCTCTCCCCCTCCCTGGAGGCACCATTTAGTGTGTGAGCTGCAGGATAACATTTGCTTAGTAAAATGCTGTCTTTCTAACATGACCATGGATGTCCCCAGGCCTCTGAGCATCCAAACGCAGCCAAATCCCAAAGAAGGGGCAGGTCACCCCCGGGGAGCAGCCAGGAGGAGTTAGCACCTGTGTGAGCACTGCAATGAGATGGAAACCACCACTGAGGTAGAAACCATCACCCCTGTTCAGGGTCTCAGCCTTCCTGGGCTGGGACATCTCCCCTTGGCCCTGTGCCTCAGGGTGGGTTTGGGGATGAGGGAGGGGGAAGGGCAGGGGGTGAGCACCCCAGGGTGGGCTGAGGGATGCAGGGGACCTCAGCACTGGTAACAGCAGGTACAGTGCAGCGAGCTGCAGTGTCCCATGTGCACAGCAACCTGGATCCATCCCAGATGCATCCCAACACCGTCTCCCTACTGTGCTGCACTCTCTGCTGTCCTGCTGTGCCTGACCCTGATACCAAGCTAGATGAGTATTTCCCTAGATAATTGATATAAAATTAAATTAGTATTTTACTGAATATAGAGACGTACACATAGACAGGGATACCAGGGTTCTTAAACTAGGAGTTCACTGTGTATAGAGGACATAGAAGGAAGACTTCCACAAGACAACCAGATATCTTCTCTCAAACCAGTGGAGGTTCCTCCTGTTGATAAGGCCTGAGACATAGGGAAATGGCTGTGAAGCAAAACAGCTCGAGGAGCCTCTCAGGGTCATAAATTAGCCCAAACAAGAACATGGAGTTAACTGGAAAGTCTAAACACATTCCAATGTCCTTAACTGACGGGCTTCCATGAAATGATAAAACAAGGGGGGAGTATTTCTCTCCAGACAACACCCAGACATCACTCCTCAAATTCACAGTGCCTGCACCACAGCCTTATCTGTCCAAATGACCACATGGAATGAGCAATGGGAATTGGGGGGGGGCAGTTTGTGGAGTGATGATGGATATGGATAGAACGAAGATGTATCAGCTGGGAACTGTCTCCTCTTGGGGTACACAGCAGGCAGAATGATCCCCCAGCACCAGGGACCTCAACAGTCACATTGGTTTCTAACCTGAGGTTATTTCCTCCAGCTCAGCAATTCCAGCAGCTGCTGGCCCTGGAGCGGGCAGGGCAATCCAGGGTCACTGCATGGCTCATTCCAGCAGCTCCTGCCCTCAAAGTCCTCTTACCTCCACATGCAGAGCAGCTCTCGGGGAGCTGGAGGTCACTGGGAGCCTCAATGATGCCCAGTTGAAGGTGTCCCCATTCGAACCAAGCCCTGGTGTTGGAGCACAAAGAAAGAGAGCAGCAAAGGAACCATCTGGGGCTCTCTAAACACATGGCAGGGAACACCAAGGCAAGAAACTCAGTTGCGAGAAGCCCATTGTCTGAGGAGGAGGCTTTTGTGCCCGTGTGGAAACTTGGTGGCCAAGCAGGTGAACCAGCTTCTGAGAACACTGCTGGTGTTAGAAAGGAAAAGCTGTGGGTCAGGAACTGGTTTTGTCTTACAGCCTGAGATGGTCGGGTTGAAGGAAATGGTCCAACACAACAGCTTGGCATTCAGCTGGACTTAGAGCATCCTTCAGGAGCTCCTGCCTCCAGGTCCCAGCTTCCAAAGAGCTGCCATGTCCAGAGCATCCACCACCATGGCTCTGCAGAGCAGACCTGCAGACACAGCACTGCCACAGAGCTACACAGCTACAGCAGCGCTATGGGGAGGCCTGGGGATACAGAGGGTATGGCCCTGATGAGGAGGAGAGCAAGGAGCCACCCAGGCATGGCAATGACCATGGATCACTCAGTAAAGCAGGACAGGCTGCTGGCTATGTCCTTCCACAGCCCCTTCTCCTTCACATGTCACCTTCTCACCGGCTCAGCCTCCGCAGCAGCTCCTAGTCACCTCCCCGTCAGTGAGGCATCAGGATGTGCCCTTTGCTTTCTTTCAGCACTGACAAAGGCTCAGAAGTGTTGGAAGTGCAATTTTTTGCACCACCAGCTAAAAATAGCCCAGTGAAATTCCAGAGCTGCCTTCCAGCGCCGCCGGCTGCGCTCGGCTTCCCAGGACAATGGCATCTGCAGCCTGAAGAGCAACAACAGTGCAGGCCGGGCTCCAGCTCCCGAAATAACAAGTCATAAAGGGCAAGTTCTGTCTTTAATTACAGCTGCACAAAAAGAAGTGTTGGAGAAGAGCATCACCAGGACACCCGAGCACACGTGCTGAACCGGGGAGCGCTGCAGCAGCGGTATGGGCTTACCCAAACAGGAAATGCCCAGGGGAGCTGTGGCTGCCCCATCCCTGGCAGTGTTCAAGGCCAGGCTGGACACAGGGGCTTGGAGCAAGCTGCTCCAGTGGA